>JAVCKT010003028.1:0-17627 GCA_032273925.1 Rhynchotus rufescens | reverse complement strand
CCAAAAATGGCAACACCAAAATGAACACTCTGCTTGCTCTTTGGTGAAAGGCAGTACCAGGGCAGCAACTGTGCCCCAGAATGAGACTCTGTCAGTGACAGAACAGCAACCGACCTGGGTCACGACCAAGAGCATCCTTCCTTCCTCCAGGAGACACCACATTTGCTTCTCATCTATGGGGAACTTCAGTGACAGCAAGATACAAAACAGCTTTTCTCAAAGTGCCTCCTGTTTATTTCATACAGGAAAATAACGAACGACCTTGGGTACCCCAGTGCTGTTTGAGCACCTCTGTTCATCATTTAGACCCTCAGTCCTCCCCACTCATCCTTTAATCCTTGCTGTGACAAAGCCAGCACACACCCATATTTTTGATGAGAGCTCCCAAAACATTTAGCCATGTCTTCAATGGACCTCCGAGACTGTAAAGGAGGATCACTATCCCAAAACTTAAAAAGTAATTGCCACAGACACTCCCAAAAGCTTTCTTAATCATGAAATTTCTGTATTTTTAATCAACGTGGACTTAGAAACTAGATGAATCTCCAAAGGAGACTTCATTGCTTGAGAACGCAGGTAAATACACATGGAACCAGCATGACAGGAGACAAGTCAGCGACATGTACCCATATTTATGAGTTATTTGCAGGATCACAAGCCTTAGATAACACAGGGAAAGCAAAATGGAAGGTTTCCAGGTGCCTTGCAAAGACAGTTTTGCAAACAAACTGAAAAACACCCACTGCATCGTTAGTGCAAAAAATTCATACAGGACAGGTGTGAAAAAAGCACCTGGTAGAAATTTAGCACCAAAAAATAAAGATGTTTGCAGATTTCCAAGGAGGAAATATTGGTCTGTCTTCTAAAAAAGCTACTCTAAAGTAACCCCAGACTCTCAGGCCTGTTATTACACACTGGATGCCGCAATTTACCTGAGAATTTCCTACTCGTTTTATAGGCAAAACTACAGTGCATAACTCCTTGAATGCCTGCTGGGAATTTTAGCATCTGAAATTAGCAGCTGTGTGTGTTAAGAGGCACTTTTTAATAAAATAGAGGTCAGGCTTCAAGGGAATGCGCCAGGTTGCATGATACCTGGGTTGGAAATTTGGAAGCCGAGCCCAGCCGTACGTCTGTTCGCACCCGAGCGGCTCCAACACAACACAGCCCTTCTCAGAGGCAGCGTATCCACACCCTGGAGAGCTCCGGGGGCCCTCCTGCCTTCCCTTTGCCAGATGATATTCCAAAAAGTTAAACTGCAACCCTAAACAGATGCTCTTGATCAATGATCTCCAGTAAAGCTGGTTTCTTACTGCTAACAGTGTAGCCTCTGCAACTTAGCCTCCCAAGTAAGCAAAGCATGAAAGGCAGATGAATCCAGATGCATTTAAACCACCAATATCCACTGCACATAAATAAAAACTCTCTGCTTACTCTTGTTCTCTTAAGCATTCACTATAGATGGGCAAATGCTCAAATCTTCCAGCAAAGCAGCTTTCTGCCTGGGATGTTTATTAATATTAAGAATTTGAATGATAGGCAGCAGAACATCTTCTATAAATTTGATTTCAAATACATCAATTCAGATCAGGAAATCATTAAAAAGAGTTAACAGTAATGTAATCAGGAACCAGAAGGCTTCATTTGATCAGACTGGCCAATCAAAGCCCTTTTACTTCTCAAATTCTCCACATTCAGGGCTTAGCAACGAACTATTCAAAATGGTGTGTCAAGCCCAGAACCATTTCCAAGATGTATTTGAATAATTCAGGAAGAAAGATCCATGCGGACAATCTTTCCCTTCAGAAAGAGAGGTAAAATTCACTGAATAAATTATTTGCCATTAATTAATTATTCACTCAGCTCTAGTCACTGGCAGTGAAACAACATTTTTTTTTTCCCCCAAAAAACAAATGTCTGTATCTCTTCAAGTAAAGTATTTAAATGCTGCACTCAAACCACCCAGCTTGTTCAGAGAAGTCTTGCAAACACTGCGAGTTGGCAAAGAATTACATAAAACCCGGCCAGTAAAGCGTGTAGTGCTATTTGCAAACTACATAATCGAGTCACTAGCAGGGGTGTATGCAGTTCATTTAGATTTAAGACTCTGCTAGATTTAAAGTGATATTTACTTATGTATTTTAATTAATACACCGGGCAGGTCTACCAGCAAAATTTGTATTTCAGCAATTAAAAGCATTGCTCCAAGAGCCACATGTAACTCTACACACTTGAATAAGCACCAAAGAAACCTCAGGGGACATTTTCATGGCTAATCTTACCCACTTCTCATGGGACTGGGGCCAACTATGTTGAAACTGGTACACTTTGCATATAATATTAAGTAGATAACAAAAACACAGCCAGTACTAGAAAGCTATAATCATCATTTACAGTGAGGTTGGCTTGTTAAACTAAAAATATATGTCGGAAAACAGCGTGCTTCTAATGTCTTTCCATAGATCACTGCTTTATGTATTGCTGCTTTCCAGCTGCTTCTGGGCACTGAGAAGTTACACACCAGGTGCTCTCAGCAGACAGTAAAGGCATCTCTTCATTTCTAGAGAAATTTTACTTTGACCTTCTTTCATTTGGACCTCATTGGACTGAAATGTCCAACACGAAAACAGTAGAACAATCTACTTGTACAGTACTTGTACTGTACTACATCTACTTGTAATGGTTAAGGTTCAATTTCATAATACAAGCTATTAGTTTATATAAAACAGAAATGCAAGAGTATTGAGGATGAAGAGCAAAATTTACCAGAGAACAAATTAAATGAAGCAAACTGAGGCAAAGATGAAGCAGGTAGAATTCCTCCTCCTTTCTCAATAGTTTGGCCTTTGGCAGCCTCCAAGATCATGCCCTAAATCTTAAGGGAAAATGGCATTTTCTTGCTCTTTTTTGTGCTGCTGCATTCGGAACAGTATTTTAAGTAGAATTTTTTATTCCTCCTCAGTGAGGAATGAGGGGGATCAGGAGAAGGGCGGACGCAGCCCGTGCCCATGGCAGTGCCGTGGCGACGCAGGCCCCGGCCTGCGCGTTCCCGCTCGCGGCGGCACGGCCCTAAGCGAGCGCCGCGGCCCAACAAATCTCGGAATACTGAAAAGGTCACAACGGTGCTGCCGACCGGCTCTGCCCTGTGATTTACACAACATACGAGGCATTCGCAGCCTCATAACTCATTCAGATGACAAACACTGTGGCACGAATATAAAATGGCAGAACATGAATCCCTTCCAGTGACAGTGTTTCTAATAAGCATGAAAAATGGTACAAACGTTGTCCACTTTATTACTGGCCTGTGCTTCTCTTCTGGTACATAAATATTGCCCAATTTCCAATGCCCAGCATCCTCTATCTGTTGATTGTGTAGTCAAATGCATTTGAGTTTGCATCCAGGCACAGACCCTGGAAGGCAGAGACTCAGGAAGAAGCATCGGTCAGAGCTTCATTTTAAGATGGAGAGTCCTGGCCATGGTCACACAGGGAAACTCCACCAGAGCAAAAAAATAGAGCTCTTCTTTAATAGCCTAAGTCCCCTTTCCTATCATCAGACCATCTTTTCTACTTCCAGGCCTTCAGGTTGAGCCTTTGGTCTTCTGGAGATGAACTTGAGTCCATTTCTCAAATACATGCCCAAGGGACACGAGCTCCTTCAGCGCAGCTCGCTGAAGTGACACTGTGAACCCGTCAGGGAAGGCTGCAGCCCTGCAGCGTGGACACGCACACAAAACCGTCACCAACTTTAGAGGTATTTTTATTTGTGCAAAATGGCTTCGGACGTTCCCTGGTCGTAAGTTACCTGGTGTCCTTGGATGAAGGCCTTTGGAGGCACGTAAGGCAGCACATACAGGGCACTGCTGCTTTCCTATTTTCTTGCAATGAAAGATAAAAATAAATTTAAAGACGACAAACACACATGGTCTATTGAAAGCACAGCTATTGCAAATCTAGCTGTAAGGCTCTCTATCTGACATCAAAGCCTATTTGTCCATAAAGGCAGTGTCACCGTGTCCTCAGAGTATATATAAGATTCACCTAATGACCACTGTAATAAAGTAAACAATCAGCAAGTTTTACAGGAGTATAAAAGAAAAGAATTCACCAAGAGCCAAATCGCACTTTGAGGTATTGGTGTCAGTCACACAGATTCCAACAGACATTAAAATCATGGATCAGCAGGCAGAGTTTAGCTTTGTTTTTCAAGACAGGTAAAATGAAGTGTGCAAATGAACTGCTCTCTGCTTCCCTGATGGAAACCTGGATGAACCCTGCACAAGCCAGAATGCTTCTTGTGGATACTGTGGCTCCAGCCAAGGCGCAGAGCCCAGCTGTGGTCCCCGGAGTGCAGGATTTCACTGTTAGCCCCAAGAGAAGTGAGGGTATTAGCACCACACCAAACTACCATCAAAACACAAGCTGTAATACACCCAGGGTATTCAGGAAACTGCTATTAAAGCTGAACGACAGACACATTGTCTCTAATATTCCCTAGGGACTAGCTAAAAACGATTGTAATAGATGCAAATCCTGCATTCCCTCCTGTAAGCACATAAGGCTGGAATAGCAGTGGAGCCCAATGCCCCACGCTGCAGGGAGAAGGCAGGTCTGGCACATGCTCTCTGGACACTGAATGTTGCATCTTCACTATCTCAACACGTGCACATCCAGATTCTGCTTTCCCAAATTACTCTTTCCAGCCAGGGCTTCACATAGGAAAGATCTTTCATTATTATTTATTTTTTCTTCTATATATTTATATATTCTCACACACATCAATATAAGGCTGTATGCTCCCTTCCACTTGTTTTTATAGTACCTTCTATTGAGCTGCTTAATAACCAGTCCCAGGGAACTGCAATGTTAAATCTCCCAGAAACAAATTATGAACAGCTCAACTATTAGAAAAAGGAGAAATCCACATAAACTACGTGTTTCTTCCCCGCATCGTTAGAAGCGGAAAAACTACCATGAAGCCAGTAGAGTAAATCCCTTGCCATTTTCCTTGGTTAGAAAGTGAATTAACACAGCTGTTTATTGTTTTGTTTTTCTAAGTAACACTCATACTACATTTTTAAGTAAACATCTGAAAACAAAGCTGGTAACTAGTTTAAAAACAAGCGGTACATAAATGATATACTCAATTAATATACAGAGAGACAGGCAAACATTCATTCTAATTTCACTCAGCTCAATAATCATAAGGAAAAGAGTAATTAAACATTGCAATTACTGTTATAAATGTAACAGAATTAATAGAACAGCAAATCTCAGCTCCTGTTTTGAAAGGATGCTTCTAAGATTTTGGATTCTCAACAGAACACATACCTGTACAACAGCAGCCACAGGCTGGCAAGTTCAATGACTCTGGAAGCTACTTAATAGCTCCTAAGAGATCCTAGGTGATCCCTGTTCACTGCTCTCCTTTCCCCCTTCCTTGAATGCTCATGGCCCCACTGGGCTGTTTTCACACCAGCTGAGAGCTGCTGTGTGAGAACCGGCCACCACCTGTGTGTAAATCAGGTGTCGGCTCCTCGGTGCTGCCAGAATCGTGCAGAGCTCTGAGAAGGGGTCTGCTCTACAAAAGGTGTAAAGATAGTAACAGATCTTTAACATTTACTGCACAACAACCCAAAGAGCACAGGCTACACATCCGACTGGTCTTTCTCAGATTGCTTTAGGAGTTCTATAACCTCAGGGATAAGCCATGAACATCTTGCAAGCGCTTGGGTTATACAAGCAGCGAGCACCCCAGAGACAGGGATCTTGCAATAACTACTTCAATCACATTGGCATAAGCTTAATACACTTAGACCCTTACACAGAAACAAGTCACATTTTCTGAGTATAACTTATGGTACAAAACTCTACAAATGCAACCTTAAGAGCATTCTGGTAAAGCCAGAGCATCCCCTAGGCAGAACCAAGTGATGGCCATGAGCAGCAAGGCTACAGGTTGACCATATTTTTGCTCATACATTCAGATTTGGTTTTAATCTAGTAAAGAACCTCAAGGATAGCCTTTCCAGGAAGCAAATGCTATTATAAGATTAACCTAATGTATCTGCAGAAAAATATTCTACATAAGAATAAAAATTATTTGTTAAAACCAGGATATACCGAGATTAAGCATGCTGTATATATTATGCAGTTTAATAGTATTGCTACCTCCTACTCCAATGCTAATAACCATAAAACAAAGGTCTGTGTGAAAAGGAAGCAGCAAATGAAAAAAAAAACCTCTATTTTCTAGGTCTACCCAGAGATGGAAGTGATTATCTGACCTGGCAAAGCATCTGTGGCAATGAAATTGTTTTGCACTACTCTGAGTCCTCGGGGACGCTCTTTTGTCCCCTTGTCATCTCTCCTGCCTTGCACACATGCTCTCCCCTCATCTCCACCTCTCTAGCACAAGTAAATACAGAAAACAAGAGGCAAATTCTAGTCTGTGCTTCTGTCTAACCTTGACGGAGTTGTCTGGATCTCTGTCAAATCCTAAAGAAAAGGGGAGAAAAAAAAACAAAAAAGTGCATGCATGCCACCTAAGACGACCAAGACAGGCTCTGGGCTGTGCTTGAAGCTTGAAGGGACCCTTTCATCTACTGGCAGCAAGAACTGTGCAGACTTATTTTCACTTGAATCTTCTTAAAAAAGGCAAAAGGTGAATACTGAAGTCTGCAGTCATGTCAAATAAGAAGCTGTTTAAATAGTTCGGTCTCTGCCTAGTTCTAGGAAGGTGCCGCATTGCACCGTGCTAATCAGTAAGGATAAAGACAGTAAATACTGTTAATCTGCTGTGCTTATAGAGCAAAGACAGCCATTTCTTCAAAGATTAGTTTGCCAGGAGAAGTCTAAAATAATCCCTTTCGAACAAGCAGATGCATTAAACACCATTCCTTTTGTGGTTGAGCAGCATGTTCACGCTTGCACAGCCACCGAGAAAGGCACACTGGCCGACTGGGCTGCCTGCAACCCTGGGACACAGGAACTTGGCCGGGGTTTCTAACCAAGCAGAGAACAGCAGCAGCCTTCCAGAACCACGAGTTTTGCAGGAGTTTCCAGCAAGTTTCCTCTCCACAGCCTCACGGCTACCAAGCGGGTCCCTTCACTACGTGGCCCCATAGGATCCGCGGAGCCCAACCTGCCAGGGCTGCACCAGGACTTCCCTGACACCTTTTCAGCTCTAACTCTCCAACATTGAAAATCCAAAGGGAAATCAACGAGTCATGTTCCAGGAAGAAGTTCTGGGTCTTTCATAAACATTAATCTTGCAGCATTGTCTGAGTGTGGTTTAGTAGCAATAACCAAACTTATTACCACATCAGAAAACAGCGCCATATGTAAATGCCCTGATCCTCGGGGATACTAATGGATTCTATGCTAGGATATAAAGATGCAAGATTTATATTTGCCTCCAGAGATATTCCAAAAATCCTATTACTGAAGCATTTCTCCAAGGAGAGGAAAGGCTTTGTTTGTTTTTATTTTTTTAAAATCAAGCCTCTTTCTAATCAGACAGAGCAGAAAGTTTTCACGTAGGGAGAAAGAAGAAAAGCAGCACAAAAACAAGGCAGCTCTAATGGAACAGGGAGACTTGCAAGAGGCAAAGATGGAATAAAAACACAGGAAACAAAGGTATGTGTTCCCTGGGGAGCTTTACTGCACAAACACATGCGGGGACAGTTTGCTCCCAAAGGAAATCATTAGAGTTTTCTTTTAAGGAGCTGGATTCCGCGATCAAACTCAGCCTTCTGGACTGATCCAAAGCGAGACGACTCTGCCCCTCTGCTGCCTGACAGGCTTTTAATTATGGGGCCTCAAGACCTGCTTCGCGTTTTCCTCTTTGAGGACCAGCATGAGCTCTCAGCAACAGGCACGTGAGTCCTGGGGAGGGAACGTGGCCCAGGATTCATCCGACACCAGCTGCGTCCTCCCCACTGCAGCCCTGAGCAGACTGCGCGAGGGCGCTCGCTAAGCTCCCCCCAACTCCCAACTTGCCACAACTCCATCTCATCCAAGAGCTCAAGCCCTCATTTCCTTAGATTCCCTTTAGATTTCTTAAGCGCTCTGCTGAAACTGCCAAGCACCTGGTTTAAAATCAAGGATGTGCCTTTGTAGCTTGCTTGACTATGCACCCATAGAGCCCCACAGGAAAGGCTCTGCCATACTGCTAGCAGCCCACCTACATCTTGGATTCTGATGCTGCTTTCCTTTAAATAGCCATTCCACACTGAAGGCCAACTGAAGTTGGATGCAAAAATAAAACCAGAATCATGCTCAAGGAAGAAGGAAAATAGCACAACCTTTACACAAAGTAAATAATCCACAGCTTCAGTGCATCTCTCGTCATTTAAACTCATGGCAACTCAATCCTCAACAGTTAACTCCAAATCTCCCTCTCAAAATTAAAAATCTATTTCCAAGCCAAGGAAAAAACTGTTGGAACTTCGGAGCTGAACATTCCCCTCCGCACCAGGATGTCCCCAGTTCCCCGCTTTGCAGAACTCAAAGGATTTCCTCAACCTAAGAGAAGACACAGGCTGCCGGCTGAGACTGAGATACACAGTCACAGGGGAAAATGAAACAGGGTGAGAAAAGCACACCAGCATTTTAGCCCTTTCTGGTGAGCACTCAGGACAAACTGAAAATGCACTGCTCTTCAAAGGATATTAACTTCAAAGGAATCAGCATTTTTCATGAGAATATTTGTCTCAGAGAGAACATCGACTGATCAATACAGCAACAACATAGACATGTTTTTCTATCAAACATATATTAAAAACAGCAACAGCAATTTATATTTAATACCCAGTGTAACCAATTAGTACTGCTATTCCCTGCTGCTACACAAGTTCATTCCCTTGTATTGCCATGGCAGTAAATTCTACAGTTACAAATGAGAAGCCACAAATTGATTTGCATGCACTAGCAACCCCACTAAACCTTTCGTGCCTCTTCCCATTTTCCCCATCTGCTCCCAGAGTGGAAGTTTAGAATATACTATTCCCAGAAGGGGACTTACCCAGCTGGACATCTATAACAGTTGGCTGGTTCTCCATGGGGAACAGCGGCTTCGGAGGCTTGTCTGTGAGCAAAGCTAGGAAAGAAATGAGAAAATGATGGGAAAAATGAGACAAATGACTGGATAAGAAAAGTCCTGCCAGGTAAGCAACTGAATGTTTGCACACCTGATGGCATGTAAACATTTACTGCATAATGCTGCTCCTCTGGCTGTGAGCCTGCCAGGTTTCCTTTTACTGGTTTCCTGGCAGGTGGGGGTAACCCACCAATTTGAAGGAAACAGGCTATTTTGAGATGTTTTTCCATACAAAGCAAACAATTTCATTTCTGGTACCAGTCTGTATCTAGATCACGCATGGTAGATCCTCATCTTGCAAAGCCAAGGTACTTAACTGATTTGAATGGCGACAACCTAATTAGTTCAGTGAAACCAGTCCTGCTATGTCTTGATGCTTGTTAAAGCTAACATTTAGACATGCAAAAAATAAAATAAGAAAAAAAAAACTTGGGGAGTTGATCCTAATGAGTATCAAGAGCTTCACACCCAGCTTTCTCTCCTGCCCCATTCAGATGGGGTATCCAGATGCTCTCCTCAAAGAGGGGTCTCCATTGTGGACCTTGCCCTCTATTTTCCCAAGTTTTGCTGTCCCTGGAGTAGAGAAGTCCCAGGCCTACTCCTGCTTGAGCCCAGGACTGATGACCGAGGGCAAAATCACTATTAAGTAGCACAGCTACAGAAAATGTCTCTACAATGCAGTTTCACTGCTCAGAGTCAGACTTTGTAAAGGATTTCTATAAAATTGGAATAAATCTGGAAATAGCTGAAATGAATCTCAGAGTTCCCCTGGAGATGGATAAAATCTCTCCACCCGGCCCAAGCTGCTGGTCCGGCACCTGCAGCAGGGCTTTAACAGGAGCCAGCCGTGCGGGAGCAGGAACCTGCAGCTCCAGCAGCAGCACAAAGCCAGGAGCATCAACCATCCTCGCAGCTCCGTTAGCTGGCTACAGCAAAGCAGCTTGAGGAAAAAGCCTAAAACTCCCCCACCAAAGTCCATCCTGACAGAAAAAGAACAGTGTTAAAGTAGCACTTATTTGATTTTGCTTTATAATTGATGCATTTTAAACTCAGAAGCAATTTTCAGAACCACCACCCACTTCTATCTAAATGGCAAGCCCTTTCACTAACCCTACAGCCCGGCTTTGCCCATCACAAGCAGCGCACTTCAGGCACCAAACAGGCAGCAGCCAACGCTGCAGATGAAGATCAGGCGTGTTTGCAGGAAGGACTCCTTGTACATTTACCCATGAGAACAACCCAGGAATCTCTTAAGTGATTTAAGCAGCAGCCTAATAAGGCTAAAACCACAGGCAGGGCTCAGGATGTGATAAGGGAGATAAATGGAAAGTTCTGTTGACAAGAAAACAGCAGCTAGAAATGCTCATCCAGTGCCAAGTCACAAGGCTGACCCAGAGGCAACATGAGGGCCACCTGTACAATCATATTATTTGGGGATTAGCTGGGGAGGAGAGAACTTCTCGCAGAAACAAACAATTAATTTTCTGTGCTAATGCACCTAAGTCCTCTGAATGTCATTAGAGGGTCAGAAGAAAGTAACACCAAGCCTCCACACAGAGGTATGGTTTAATATTTCCTTTTAAAAGGATTTCAGTCCTAACCGAAGTTGGAATTTTCTAAGAGTTTTCAGCTTCAAACTCAAGGGACTTTGCAGGGCATTACACTTTGGGGGATTTTTTCTTTTTTTAATTTAATTGTTCAAGGCTCTTGAGAGACTCTTCTTCATAAAAATCTCACTGCATGCACGGGAAGATAAACAACCACTTTGAAAAGTCTACTACAAATACCAGCCTAATTCAAACAGTAAATTCCTAAAAATAAAGTTCACACCTTCTTTGACCAAAACTCATTCTCAATACTCCAGAAAAACAGCCCATCCTCCAGGAAATCCTAATACGCTGATGCCTACAAAATTTCACAAGCAGAAACAAAAAGGTGATGACACATTTTCAGCAGAGGCCCTTTTCCATTCAATGTTTATTGGAATTCTGCTCTATATTCCAGCTCCTTGTACAAAACCCTCCTGCCAATAAACACTAAGCCAGTAAGAAGAGCCACCAGAGCCATAAGAGCAACCTCTTCGCTGACAACCGAGCAGCTTCTCTTGGTCACGGTGGAAGCAAATTCATTTCAGCTTCGAGGGATTCAGAAAGGGTCTCTGTGGGATTTCACATGTGGTGTATCCCCCTCACTTCGCTTCTTTTCTTACTTTTTCAGGCTGGTGTCACTACTTGGGTTTTCCTTGTGTTATCACCCTTCAGCAGCAGCTCCAAGCTCTCGAGTGACTTGCAGCCTCAGAGGAAGGTGCCCAGCAGGGCTGGCACCCGCTCAGCCCTCTCCTCCCAGCTGGGTACCACCCATACCCTCCTGCCTTCAGCAGGGACCCCACTGCCACACGGCCACCTCATCACCCACTGCCAGGCCTGGGAGACCCCTTTCCAAGTACTGCTTCCCCCCAGGCTAATTCTCAATCCTCTCAAGAGGCAATACACAAACTTCAGAACAAGCATGTGGCTGTGACACAGGGCTTTTCTTCAAGGCATTTAAGGGCAGCCTTTTACAAATTAATACACTGATCTGATCTCCTGCAACTGTTCATCCAGGGACACTTTCTCTCTCATAGCACATGCTGCCTTTATTGCCACAGGCTGAAGAAAGAGGCTGTCCTTGCGGCTCAAGGAAGCAGAGGGGAGTCCTACAAGAGAGCTGGGTTCTGCACTTAGCCACAGTCATCTTTAGTCAACAGGGAGACTGGGATGGCTGCATGGGGACAACATCTAATTACCCACAGAGCAACTGAAGAAGAAAGCAGTCCAGAGAAAAAAAGCTCCTAAGTGCCAGCGTACCGCAAAGACCCAGAGGTTCCTACTTTTTCCACCACAACTTTAATGTTTCAGGAGTCTCAAATTCCATATCTAAACAAAGCTGACACACTAATGAATTTTCTTAAAGGAGAAAAAAAAAACACAAAGAAAGCAGAAAGCATTGGGACAAGTAATAATAACCAGCTAGAACTGCGAGGTGTCTAAGCAAGCATCTCGTCCCTTGTATTGCCTCCCCAGGTCAGCAAGGGGAGGCAGAGCTGTTGCTCCACACTGTGCCCTACCTGGGCTGCCAGGAGCCTCCCAGGGCTCCCCCAGCTCCGCCTGGGTGTCTTTTAAAGCAGCTGCCCCCTAAGGGCTGCCAGCTGTGGGGGGCTCAGCTCGGGCTGCCCCTACCCTGCAGGCAGCTCCCTCACCAGGGGTTATGGGTGGTGGGGCCTCGTGCAGAGGCCTGGCTCTGACCCCGCCGGGATTCCCTGATTCCCGGTGGATGCTGCAGCCCGGCAGCGTGCGGGGCGCGACTGAAATGCAGCCGTTTGCTGGAACGAGGCACCTTTGTTGTGACCCAGCACAGCTGCAATCTCGCCCAGACCAGCCAGCCCTTTAGGCAGTTCCATGGGAGATGAAGACAGGAGGCTGAACACGCTAATCCACACGTGGCTAAGAACTGTCCGAATGCTGGGGAAGGGTTTTCTCCTTCCTCTTTAGGGTGGCTACGGCTTTTCCGCCTGCTGTGAGCAGCACCCAAAATACATTTGCTATGCTATAATTTTGCTGTTGATGTATCACCTGGATGATTGTTTAGGCAATTTGCAATGATGAACAGAACAATTACCCAAATTACTACAAAGCGGAATGCAGGGAATCTAAAGAAACTGCTTCAAATCTTCTGTGAGACAATAACACGTCAAACTACTTCCTTAAATCAAAGGCTCAAGCGTTTTCCTACCATTAATTAACACAGAGCCCCTGGTATCATTCAATCAGGAATGTGACTAACCTTTTGACGGCAAAACTGACATATTTGAATAGCATCCTCTGGGGCAAATAACGGCATGCCAAGTTCTTAATCTGAAACTAGCTCCTACCCACCGTTGAGCTTTTTGTTCACTTCTAGTTCAAATACACACGCTTCCAGGCATGGCTTTGATCTTCTTGGCATCTAAAAATCTTGGCAATGACGTTGCAATATTCACAGCACAGATGAGAAAGGGACTAACTGTGTGAAATGCTAAATCAATATGTTAAATCCAGGAGACACGTGGCTAAGTGGAGCTCTGCATCACACCGTGTGGAAGCATGTATGTAACTCCCTTGGACTCACCTGCAATCCCAGCTGCTTCCCTGCCGGCTGACATCGCAGTGCCGCGGGCTTGACCTGCTGCTGCATCATCTTTCGTGTTGCTGCTTACACCTAAGCAAATGTGGGAGCCTGTTGTGCCCAGGCAAACATGGATGTGACAGGTCCTGGCTGCTGGGGAGCGAGCTGGGGATGTGCCGAGTTAAAAGCTTGTCTGAAGAGCCAGGTGTTCACAGGGGAGGTGGTGGCCTCTGTGGAGTGACCTGTGGCACCCGTTCACCAGCAATCAGATGGAATGGACAACTTTCCACTGGGAACATGGGGTGAGGAGCCATGGAGAGGTGTGGAAGCTACGTCCTGAAAACACAGGAGCTCTGTTTATGTGGAGACGCCATTCCCTGCCAAGCTGCCCCGTGTCCCACTTTGTCCATCCGCCCGTGCCCGTCACGCCACACGCAGCCGCCGCGCTGCCCTTGCTGCCCCCCGCGCTGACGCAGGGATCACAACTACAGCCATCATCTGCCTCGGAGAAATAAAGCCACTGTAGCAAAACACTGCTGAAGGATAAATATCTCCAGCTCTGGAAGGAAACACAGAACGCTCCGTCTCAATAAACCTCCCCGAGCTCGCGTGGAAGCTGGGAGTCGTTATGTGGTGACAGAGAGGTTTTCTCTATTTATTACTATTCAAGCAGGAAATGCATCCTTGGGGACACCAGGGTGACATGATAAACCAGCCGCACGCACCCCCTGCACCACCATCGCTCTCCCTCTCTGCAAACTCCACCTAGGATCTCGAGTGCTTTAACACACTGCTCGGTCGGTCTCTATGGGGCAATTTTCTGCAAGAAGGAGCTTTAGCTTTCTGTATTAGCAGTAAACAATTGGAATTTGTCACATGAATCCCTTTTACGACACTGAAAAAGGGACAAAGCATCACAGCTTTAAGGAAGATGCTGTGTCTATGCTGAAATACAGCTGCAAAAGCAGATGTGTTTCTTTTGCAACACTCGGATGCTTTTGCCTCGTAACTGGTGGTTTGGAGTTGAACCCATTAAGTTGCTGATGACTTGGAACAGACTTGAGAGATGACAGTCCTGGCAGCCAGAAGAGGCTGGGCCTCCCTGCGGCCCTGAACCACCGATGGTGCCCTGGGTGCCCATGTAGACAGACAGACTGATGCAGGGAGAAGAGCAGAGTGCCAGGTACTACCAACTCCACCAAACTCATGGTCGTAGTAAGGAAAAGTAACTATACAAATAACTGGATCTGGATCTGGTTGGGTTTTGCACCCTTTGCAGACTTATGGAAAACTTCTTCTTTAGGCTGATAGAAAGTAAAATGGTGAGAATTTGGTGGAATGTGCTGCAGAATATGACTTGGGACTCTGGTTAATTGGGATAGAAACAACACATCTCACAGAGTGCAGACTACAAGGTTCAGGAGACAATGTCCCCTTCTGTGAGCTATCACCACAGGCCTGAACACCTCACACTACCGCAGCAGCCCCGTGAAACACCAGTGGCAGCTGCAGGTCAGGCATCCCGTGATGGGAAACACCAGTGTGCTCCGTGGCACTGGCAGGACGGGGTGCTCCAGGTAGTGGGGAAATCCAGTGTTGTTGGGCGTCTCATCACGCTGCTGCTGTCAAATCATCTTCCTCCCAACAGCTGTCAACACACCTTTCTATTCGATGCATTTCTAAATCTCCTGGATTGGATAAGATTATGCATGATATTTTTTTCCTAAATGTGGCTCATGCAGCCTTCACTTATGAAGCAAGCAAGAATTTTATGTGAAATAGAAAGCGAAAAAAAAGGCAGTAATAAATTGTCACTAAATATAAATTAAATTTTCCCTCAATATAACTCATTAAAATCTCAAATGGAGTATGCTTTATGGCCGAAGTGCATTTAACACAAAGGACTTATAATTTCATCTATATTCAAAATACTTCTCTTGCCCTCTCAGTAGAGAGAGGGTGCTTGAAGTTACCCTTCATTTCAAGGAGATCTGCAGAGAACATTTTATGACATTTTATCTTTTGGCTTAATTTTTTTCTTTCTTTCTTATAAAAAAAGTAGGGAAGTGGTGACGGATGAAGCCAGATCCCATCATCCATCTCGAAAGGACAGCTGGAGACTTTGCATGCAAATGGAAACTATCACTCTTGTCAACCTGCAGCCGGAGCACCAAAGGCTCGGGGTCCACAACCAATTAATATTCCCCGGCCAACCCAGCCCCTCGCGCCCCGTGAGCTACTGCCGCACAGCCCAACTCGGGCAACATGAATTACCGTGGAGTGGATTTTATATGTTATTGTAATAAAACTCAAAGCGATCCATTATCTTCTTAAATTCCAAAATCTCACATTAAATATAGATAATCTTTCAAAAGAGAATTGCGGTGGATAATGAATGCCAGGCAAGCTGCGTATTAAATCACCTCAGTATATCGAGGAGGAACGGGGGGTTTTGGGGGCTCACAGGCAGCCCCCGGGCGCACGTCTCAGCCTGGCACAGGAGGAGCCAGGGCCACCGTGGGGCCTTGGGACAGCCCCGGCTCTGCCACCCACTACATCCACACGCGCAGCTCTACTAAGCTGAGCAGCCACATTAACAAACACGTTTCACCTGAGGTGGCAAAAGCAGCAGGGGCCCCTCGGCCTTGCACTTGGGCCAGGCTTAGCCGCCGCTCCGCGTTACAGCCAGGCCGCCTTTGACGTTCAGCGGGAGCAGCAGCCTCCAAGCGGCCGCGCTGCAACCACGACGGAGACCCCATTTCAGCTGTAAATTTTTTAGATTAACAACATTCACAAGAAAGAAACACGGGCGCTTCTGTTAAGTCACCTCTTGCCGACTGATTTCTCTCCATAGGGGTTTAATGAGTAGCCTTCACCTTGCCCCCTTCAGCCTATTAATTTTGATGCATCCTCTGGATCAGACCCAGGCTTCAAAACTCTGCTACAATGATGAAAAGTGTTACTATACTTGACAAGGGAAACCTTTTCATAAAATGTTTATGGAATATTTATGCAAGTCCCTGTCTAATTTGTCTTCCAACACTAAGATATATTTTTTAACGGGTTTCACTTGATTTTCTCCTCTTCCTTTTTCCTTTGAAGAATTGAAGAATTTTATAATTCATTAAACACCTATAGCATTGTTAAGAAAAACTTGGGCAGAATCACGTCATTATACGGATTAGAGAGAAAATGAAGAAGAGCAGGAATACTACAGGCATGTAAAGCAGTTGGAGATACGGTGGCTTCTGTTTATCCTGCCTCATAACAGAAGATCAAGGAAATTTAAAGCCTCCAATAAAAGAAAAGGCTTTCAGAAAAGAAAGAGATAGTTATCCCATGAAATTTTGTGCCTCACTTGAGGCAAAGGATTTAAAAAAATTAACAGAAGAAAGTATCATCCATGGAAATCTCTGGTAAGATGGCCCATTTTCACAGTTTTTAGCAGCTCACGGGGGACAGAAGAGGCCTCAGTGATGAGCGGGGGGCCTGAGCTTTGCCCTGTCAAGCACAGGGCCGCCCTGTGATCTAACAGGGCAGTTTCTCCTTCCTCAGTGAACAAAGCAACGACGCACGGCGCGTTTTCTCAGCGGCAGCTGCTCTGGGAAACCTCCAGGCTGTGACAAACCACGTTCCAGAGAAACGCTGGGTCTCACAGCCTCTCACGCAGGTTTAGAGCAGGCAACTACTCAACACAGGACCCACTAAGACTGACGCTGTTGTTGGGAAGGTGCCGTGGCCCGAGGGTCGCCCAGGTGCTCCCAGGGGCCATTCCCCAGCCTGCAGCTCTTGATGGGGTTCTCCAGACAGGCACTTCCCAAGGGGAATCTTGTTTCTGTAATTTTTTTCATGGACCTGTGTCCATGTCCTGTAACAAACCTGCCTGAGCCTCCCCATCCTGGCTGGAAGTGTCTCCTGGTTGTTGGGTGTTGAAGCAGTTTGAGATTTTGCTTTCATATTTTCAATGAGAGAAAAGGTGTTTCCATCTGTTCTGGATGGTGACTTCCATTACACTTAAACTACATCCAAGGAAATAAATCTCAACATACCTTTTTGACTGTCATTTTATAGCTTTACCCACGTATTGATATGTGAAACCACTGCTACAGCTCATGGACCTGTGTACAGATAATGTAAAGAGCAAGTTAGAGATTTATTACAGGAGAAAAGATTGTCTTGTTCATCAAGAGTTTTTCACTTCAATTCTAAGCCCTGTTTTGGGGCTTCTTAAAGTACAGTTTTAAACTGAAAGATATAGGATACACAGCCAAAGTGTGACAGTTTCTCAGGAAGGTAACAATACTGGGAGTAATAATTACAGAGCAAAAGTATTTTAAACAGGTAATCTGGAGATAATCTAAGTAACAGGATTACAGGTGGA
>JAVCKT010003026.1:0-76072 GCA_032273925.1 Rhynchotus rufescens | reverse complement strand
GAGAACTGACCCCTGGGGGACACCACTAAGTACAGGCCTCCAGCTGGACTCCGCACCACTGACTACCACTCTCTGCAGCCTGCCATCGAGCCAATTCCTAATCCTCTGAGGGTAAACCTCAAAGTAAACTGCATTACAGTAAATATAACATCTTGCACAGGAAGAGCTTTTCCCAGACCAGAGTCGCACTTTGAGCTTTAATGATCGACAGATCATCAATGATTTAGGAGCAGGTGGATCTAAAGGGAAACTTCCCGCCTCTGTTCCAAGAGGAGCACAGCCACTCCGTGACAAGACTGACAAGACAAGACTGGGTGGTTGCTGCAGCAGACAGGACAGAGTTGGTATGTGAAAATGGATCGATGGGTAAAACAAGCACTGCATCCTCCATGGATCTGCCTCCCCTGTGCAGAGGCCACCTAGAGCCTCAGCCTTCTCCTCGTACTGCACTGCAGCAGGGCAGCTCAAACATCCTCCCAGCAAGGCTTGACAGAGGCAAGGAGAGGGGACAGCACTGTCACTCCCTACCCCAACCATGCACCTTGACACTAACTCAGCACCATGAGGTCCAGCAGGACAGAGGAGCACAGCTGCTCCCTCCCAGCTCTCCCATCTACATTAACCTGTCTTTGCATTTCACAGCAGCAAGGACACAGCCAGGCAGGGCACAGAGGCAGCCCGAGGCCCAATGTACGGCCTTGTCCCATGAGATCTTGTCCTTAGGGTTGCTCTCCGATCACCCCAATCACGACTAGCTCCAGACAGTCCCATTTTCACCCCAACATGGGTGCAATACCAGCAGCACTGCCATCACAAAAAAAAAAAAAAACCCGAGTGCTGTTACGACAATGCAAATGCTGGAATTAACACCTGGACACCAATGCAACCGGAATGCCAATTACACACACCGCAGTGTGAAAAGCCATTGCCACCTAAAAATGATTAAAGGCTTAGAGAGAAAAGGGAAAAAGGTGCACGCAGAAATTGCCGGAGAGAAAGGAAAACTATTCTGCTTTTACAGATGGGTAAAAGAGACATGAAGATTAAGTCTTGCCATGAGGGTCAGGAATCGAATGCAGATCTTCCAAGTCCCAGACCGTTACCTGAATCTCTAGGCATATTTTTCTGAAAGACTTGCTTTTCAGATGAGCTCTAGCAGTCCCTTCAGTCTCAGTACTGTCCATCTTCCTCCATGTTTAGCCCTATGGTACATTGATTTTTAAACATCTATTCCAAGAGCTTTCCTTGTTCTAAATTTTCTGTTAAGCTCCGCATGCAAGACATCAGTGTAATAAGCATAAGAGGTGAGGAGAAAAAAGTTAGAAGCAATAAAGTGTAAAAGAAATTATGAGAAAGAAATTATGAGGAGAAAAAAGTCAGACTAAAAGTTAAAATGCAGAGGATAAAATACAGAGTCCCATGAACTGCAGAATTTAATTTATATTCCTAATGACCATATATTCCTCCCTTACTACATTTCATCCATTTATCTGATATTAATGTTGTCTCAAATGTAATGGCCCTATATTGGCTCCAACATGGAGTTCAGCTGCCGCAGTTTTCCAAAAACAACTTTGTAATATCGTCCTTCCAGCCTCAATAATACACATCTACAGCCCATAATACGACGAGGACGACTTCTCATTTGTATGCACAGCTCCTCTATTGCCAAAGCAGGCCAGGATCACATCCAAGTGTCTTATGGGCTTTTTATAGCTACAGTACATTTGATTTACAGCTACTCCAGCAGACCGTTGGATTCATTAGCATCGTAAGTTGAGGCACTTACATCCCTTTTGCTTTTCACATCCCTTGTATTATTGCAACTTTAAGAGGCTCCAGTGATGGATGATTGACAGAAATATCACACTCATCATATATTTTTCAGTTTATAATTATCTCAACGCCAGGACAGAAAATATTTTCTAGCTACAACACGGTCAAAGCACTATTTTGGTACTGATAGTAAAATTCATACAAGACACTCCTTTTTATTACAAAATAAGCATGAATCATCTGAGACCTCAACCAACAGCTCCTAGAACACTTAGCATTGGGACATTTTGGCACTGCAAAATAAATTTCAGAAACCTGAACTGCACTTTGACTGCATTGATACTTATCTCAGATTTAGAGGAACATCTGTATCCACAAGGGAAATTATTTTGTGAATTAGAAAACATGTGTGTTGTTGTTTGATTAGCCAACTGGGTCAAGGCATCAAAGGTAACGTACCCCGACATCAACAGATTTGAATAAATCACACCATGAAAAACACCTTTGTACATCTATGCCACCTCCATTTTTAATTAGCACACCTGAACTCCATTCTTACATCAAGAAAAGGCATCTACATTGATTTATAATTAAACTCATCGGGATCTCCAAAATGCTGCAGAAAGCATAACCCAAAGGGGTATCATTACAGCACATATGGAGCAATGCAAAATGCCTCTTCTGCGAGAGCTGCTGCGTGGTCAAACTCAACAGCAGTTTCAAATCAAAAATCTTCAAAGATTCAGAGGAAGCTTATTTTTACCTCCTGATTGAAGTCATCAAGAGAGTCACAGCCCTAGTCAATAGTCAGGGAGATCATGAACTGCAAGTCACCAGAGCAGGCACACACTTAGGATTTGACAATAATTTTTAAGACCCATCTTCACTCCATTGTGATTACAAGACAATGACCCCAAATTAGGGCCTAAGAGGCCTGCAGCACATTGCTCCTTCTTGCCATCAAGTAGAGTAATGCTCTTCTCTATAGGGCTGATTACATCCCCGGAGCTGTTCCTATGTGTCGCAGTTAACCAGTGCCCTGCCGGAGATTGTCATTTGGCCTCAATTCATACACAGAGCCCACGGCTGGGAACAAGACTGAGGCCTCTAAATAACCCTGACATGTGTGTTTCACCTCAATTTGATCAAAAACTGCTTTCTTTCCATTAAAAATCCCTACCTTTGAAATCACCCATACCCTTGAAGAGATCTTTAAGGAAAATTATTAGGGCACAGTCAGTACCTCAGTCTTAAAGAATAATTAAGATCTTGCAGGGGTTTCAAAATGATACTCAGATGCATATTTATCATAACCATGTTAATCAGCACTCTTCACTAAGGACAAAATAATTAAACTAATCATGTTTAATGAAATTTCAATGATAGTTGACATCTAAGTAAGAAAGCTAAAATACATTATTCAGACCGATTTGCTACTGGTTGGATTTCTTCTAATTACCTGTCCTTTCCCAATTTATGTTCATGTCCCTTTCCCATTTCCACCGCTATAAAATAAAAGCTCCAGAGGCCCCTGGTCACTTCTGTTTGCAAAAAGTACTTTAAAATCCACACGTTAAGTGAACTTTTTGCCAAGCATTTGAAGTTTTATGGGAAGAGAAAGAAGAGTTCCATCTCTATCCCTCCACTTCCAATAAGATTCCCTGATCTATAAAGCATTCACATGACCAGGGATAAAGCAGGATATATAGCACCTGCTTTTCCACTGAGGTGTTTCTATACTGAGTCATCATCATAGTCAGGTGCAGTAATTCACATTGAGAATAACCCAGATTAAGGTATCATAAAATTCAAATATACATACAAAACATTAAATGCCCAAGTGCAGAATCAATACTAGTGTATGCCTGAAGCATACAGCTTTTGGAAAACACTGAATCTACTAAGGCAGTTTCCATAAATGTGAGTTAGAGATCATGAATCCTTGGTCTTTGTCTGTCAGACCTTGTGATCAGGTATTACCTAGAGCACATGTATAATGCCCCCAGTTATGGTAGGACAGCTAGACGATGGCATTTGAAAAACAAACAAACATAATTTGAGACAGCAAAATTTCCTTAACGATCTCTCCAGGTAACTGACTTAATGCAAAGAGCATTTCCAGTTCATGGCACAGTCAATACTGCTGATTTTGCAGTGCCCACAGGGAAGTCGATTCTAACTGCCTGCTTAATGCTTTGTAGGACAGTGGCAAGAGAAAGAAAATAAATAAACTGCCCAAATTCCAGCCTTCACCTAGTCCCATTCACTGAAACATTTTACATTACACTGGAGGACAGATGCTGAGCTCAGCAACCAGAGGTTTGGAAGGACTTTGTTTAGACAGTTCTTACAAGCAAGTTAAAAGGCAATGAAATTTTCAAGAGAAGTACATATACATCCCTAGCTCTCCCTCAGGTGGACTTCCCCTTAGGTAATGGTAGACATTAGGAAGGCGATCAGAAAAAAAAATATGAAGCATCTGAAAGATAGCCAACATAAGAGGAAAGCTTAACACTGACGCTGTTTCCCTGAGTGCGTATGGGAAAAATCCTATCTCTGATCAAGAGCCCTGCTTACCATGCAACCTTTTAGGTCTTTGTAAGACTAATTAGCTCACCTTTCTACTCAAGGTTGACACCACTGCGTGTCCTGGGAGGTCAAACTCTCTAGTCCACCCTTGGGCAGGACTAAGAGGAGAGCACGAGGCACTCAGGCCCCTTCAACGTCCCTGACTGCCACACAGGTGCACATTTCCTTCTTCCCTTTGCCTCCTGGGCTACATTTTGACCCTCCCATTACGCTGGCCATCACCCACTTCCTCATTACATGCCTGTCACACAGTTTATTTCCTTTGATTTATTATCCTGTGCTCTATCTAATCCAACAACCCAGCAGGTTTGCAGTATTTTAGCGACGTGAAAACCAGAGGGAGACATTAATACGTGAAAAACATATATGCCCGTGTTTAGCTGCGGACTCACGAGTTCCGCTGCAGTATTATATGAAGCAAATAAACGTTATTACACAGGCAATAAGGGTGGGAGAGGCTAATCAACCCAGCGCCTCAGAGAGCTGCCAGAGCTCCGACTCCTGCTCTACCCCCAAATTTGTCTTTTCATTAGCCTTTCTCTGCTGACAGAGCATTTCCACTGGGTATTAGAGTCATTCCTCCGAGCAGAGGCTCAGAAAGACAAGAATCCTCCTCCTCTCCCCGCACACAGAGAGACGTTAAACATGAAGGCAGCAGAAACCGACTTCAGCAGCCAACTTTGTTTCCATCACAGCAAAACCAGTTACACTGTGAAGTGCTATCAAGTGACACACTAATTATTGGCATAATAACAATAGAGCCAAGGTCACAACACCTCTTAATGACCTGACAGACAACTCCATCCTAGTCACTGCCCCTCTTCCAGGAAGACAAAAGCTCCCATTAAAGAAGCTCCATCAAAGAGGTATTGAAATAACTGCCACAGCTGTGATGACTGTTTTTTTTCCCTTCTCCCCCTGTTAAGCACAGGGCCTCATCACTCAACTTCAAGGAATATTAAGTGGCTCCCAGTGCTGAGGGGGAGGGGACATCATGGCACCTGTGGTGGCTCTGCCTCATGGCAGCTCTGCCTCCCAGGCAGGCACCTCAGGGGCTGTCCTCACCACAGTCACCAGACTGGCTGGCACGAGCAGCCCCTCTCAAGGGGCACTTTATGAAAAGGGAAATACCAACAGAGCTGTAACACAGACACAGTTTTTGGCTAAGGACTAAGCACAGTTTCTGTGAGCAACATATTTCTGTTGTTGCTTCCCTGTGTTGCACCAGTGACCGAAAATCCCTTACTAAGGATCCAAATACCCATGTGCTACAGAAACACAAAGAGGGAGCTCCTATCCAGGCCAAAAAAAGAACATAACTGCTTATGAAATTCAACCCAGACAAATACCAAAGTCACACACAAGCCACTGAGAACAACAGCCTGGGAATAGCAAATGCATTGTAGTAGAGACAGACCTTCAGAAAAAGAAGAATAAGAAATGTGAAAACAAAGTTATTAAAAAATCAACTTCAGAGCAGAAAAATAAGCAACATCAACTGCATCAAGCATCAATATCAATACAGGCACAAAAGAAAGCATCACAAAACCAAGCCTGGAAGACCACCAACATACCCTGCAGGAACATCTGTCCCATCAAGCAGCCTCAACTCCAGCTTTTGCCTTTGTCCTCCAGATCTGCTGGCCACCAGGGCTGGCTTCCTACATGACAAATAACATCCCATCCCCTCCAGTCAAAGCCACAACATCAATCCTCCATCTACCCTTCTTGATGTCCAGCTTGCTGGCACCTTCTATAAGGCCTAGGCAGGGTGATTGGTTTCAAGTGGCATCACCTGGGATGATTGGAGTCAGGTGGAGACTGCTCCTTTCTCTTAAGGAGACAGCACTCATGAGCACTGCTTCATAGGGTGGTGATACCAGTTCAATTCCCTTACAGATTTGCTATTTTTGATCATATTTGATAGTCAAGTGCTTGCTCAACATATTTGGCCTTCAGATCACATTTGTATGTTGAAATAAAATGACTATTGGGTGTTAGTAGCTCTGATAGCACTGTGGCTTGTGACACGTCCACCTGGGTGGGCCTGGCCATGCTCTGCTGCAATCTTGACCATCTCCCATGCACAGCTTAACGAAGACCTGGTGTGAGTGTCTCCAGGTGCAGGAAGGGGCTTTGGTGAACAAAAAAGTAGGATCCTTAAATCCTCCTGTCCCTCTCTAACGCAAGGAGCCTCCCAAAGAGCCACCAAGGCTGTGCTCGGCTGTGGGCTCTTGGCTGCCAACATGAGCCAGCAGGTATTGGCACCCAGGGGAAGGCAGTGCTCCCTGGGAGCCGTGTGCCCACCTATTCCTAAATGGCAATCAGCTGGGAATATCTACCTAAAGGACACATTGCAAAAAAATCAAAGAAAAAAACAAAACAAAGCCTTCTTCAACAAAACGGCACTCTCAAAAAAAGAAAAAAGGAGCTATTGCTGCAAAGCTTGGGATCTTGGCTGCAGCCCCTTCATGGCAAGTGATGGCCCTTCCCTTTAAAGACGAGAGCAGAGGCACATGGGGACAGCTTTTGCTAAGTGATTCCCTCTACCAGTTAAAAGCAATGCATAATAAACCAAAAAGAAAAAAAAAGGGTATTGCTAGCTTCAAAGCCACCCTCCTTACAATGCTGATCTGCTGCTGTTACAAGAAACAATAGCTGAAAGAGCTGTACTCAAAGAAAAAATATTTCTGTCCTTTTATCACTTTTTTCAGAATTTGTTCCATGAATTAGCTAGGCCTATGTCTTTATGGGATCACTACACAGACATCAGGGAGTCTCAAAATGAATTATTTTTTGGTCTGGAGATGATTATGTCCAGTGTTACTGATGCAATTTGTACAAAGAATATGGAAAAAAAATCTGTAAATCCACAAAACCAAGGAGAACGTCTCTCAACCCTTAGAATGATCTTGGTGAAACCGATTAGTCGCTGCTAATATTTTCTGGCATTGATTTACGTTAGAATCATAGCAGATCCATTTTAGTTTAATGGATTAGCCTTCATTCTTTGATGCATTCTTAATCTAAAATTAATAGCACCCTCGGGTTACTTTGTTTCCCTAACAATGGTTTGTTTTAGCTTCAATGTATTGATGTAGCTTCAATGTATTGAGCTAGCCCTCATTTTAATACAAGCCAATTTAAGTCACTCTACATCTATTTGAAATCAAAGTCAGGGCAAGAGATTTACAGAGCCAGGGAATGTATGAAAAGCAGGAATGCAAAGGTAAAGTAAACCACCCAAAACTCACGGGGCTGCTAATCTCTCTCATACATAAAGATGCACTACAAAGACACATTGAATATGTTAATGAAATCGTGCTCATGAGTCCATGGCATTGACATGGAGTAAGGGCTGCCACAGAACATGATCCCATGGATCTCAAAAGTTAGCACAGCTTCCCACTCTACAAAACTGGGGCCCATCACAGGAAAAAGGAAATGATGTATTTTGATAACCTCTGTCACATATCACAAGAGGGTCATTTAAAATGAATGCAAAATTGATCGGGAAAATTGTATTTTTAGACATCTTAGAAATCTCCTGTATTTTACAGAACGAAAGAAGCAGCAAAATGTTTGTCATTCTAAATGTCACTCTGCCAGTGAGAGTAAAAGCACTAGAAAACAGGGAGAAAACCATCCCAAATAGAGCAATTATTTCCCTTTTTACTGAGGGGAAGGTTTCAAAACATTTTTAACTTCACTAGCAACATCCAGCTATGGACAGAAATGGCTGGTTTCTTGTCTCTTCCAAAGGGCAAGTGCTCTGCCTTTATTGCAGCTGCTTCATAATGCCTGAGAAAATTTACTGAGTTATTTGTAACTGAAAACAAAAGGTCAGGCAGGCAGTGCTAGATTAATAAAATGGAGGACTCAAATGTTTTGTAGAATGAGGTCTTCAACTAGTGCTTTTTTCATTAAGAGAAAACCCCTGTAAAAGCAAATACAGCAGGGCAACTGTTAAAACCAATCCTATGATGGAGGACAAAAGTCGACCAGGCCATATATAAGGTTATGTAGCCTGGAAGGGAACCTGAGTGAAGTGGCAGCTTCACGTTAGCCCAGAAGCATCATGTGCTGGTAAGAGCCTCCCTCGAGCCTCGCTGACTGCTGCCCAATATTCAACTTCCTTTCACAGTAGCCGTATCTGCACCTGCTCTCCTTAACTCCTCTGAAACTTCCCACTCGTTCCAATGGCTTTTTACTTTTCCATCTCGTCTGAGAGAGAGACAGTAACTTCTGAAACTGCTCCAAAGTGGTAATAGAAACACATTGGACTGCTCAGCATCTTTAGCGTTTCGTGAACGCTGCTGGGTGGATGTGCACCCACCATAAACCACCACCACCACCATCCTGCAGGACCGTTATGCTACAAACCAGTAAATCAGGCAGGCTTTGGAAATCACCGCTCCAGCTTTGGGCACTGGACACAGTGGCACAGTTGGGAAGCTGTTCCAACTAGTCAAATAGAAACCACGCTCCAAATTTTAGGGCTCCTGGCAGATCTTGTCAGTGCAGGTGCCCGAGTCCTTTGCAGGCAGCTGTTTTGACGTTCTGGTTAGGAAGGCGATGCCACATGCTCCGAGCTCGGGGCGCGCGCGAGCTCAGGTCCATCTGCCGTGTGTGGCCCCTTGCCAACTCACACTGCAGATTACAGCCCTCAGTCTGATGGAGGTACACAACAAAACTGCAGTTTGGGGAAAAAAAAAAAAAAGCCTGAAAAAAATGCTGCCATAAGAGACATGGGGAATACTGGAGATTAAAAGCCTGAGAAACACAGTTTGTTTAATTTTTCAAGAGGTTTTTTTTTTTTAAGTAAGTAATTCTGTATAAACACCGCACTGACCAGGCATAAATAAATCTCTTCTGCAGTGGGTCACATCCCTAAATAATGCTGTTATGTTTTTGAAGCTTCGCTATGCCTCCCTACAGAGCACTGCAGTTCTGCCAGTGAATGGGACGGTCTGGAGAGATGTCACCTGGGGAAAAGGCTGTGATTCTCAGAAGGAAGAAAATGCTTTCCAAGGCTGATGATTGGAGCTCACTTTTGCAGGGGTATTTCAGGAGCCCACGAAGAAACAAAGTTCTGAGCTGTGGTCAGAGAATGAGTCCTGCCAACCCAACAGAAAAGAGGCACCTACAGAGTAGGTGAGTGCTGAATACATAGGAACTATATTTTGTTTTCTGTTACAGGCAACAACTTATCAACTATAGAAACACCAAGATACGTATTACTAATATAACAGTGTCCAGCTAGCTTGAACTTGGAAGACATTTCATGGAACAAGCTCCTATTCCTGACAAGCAATTGCTGCTTATTATATACATGTGTACTAACAGACAATGAAATGAAGAGATGCAACGTTAACAACCATGAGGACTCACGACTCTCAGAGATGAGAGATATTGTTTCCCAAGCTCCTTGACTTGAGATCGTGAACACAGCTTAATTTAGAGAAAAACTGGTTAAAAATAGTCTGCTGTCCTTAACCTTATAGTATATGTAGTTATTGGGAAGCCACTAGGAAAATGCTGTGATTCATACTGATATATTTTCTTTTAATTCCAAAGGAAGCACTAGTCTCTTCAAGGTAGCATTTTGCTACCAGGAAATCCTAGATTTCAGAGAAATGCTTTGACTTAATTAAATAAACATGAGATGAAACCGGATTCAGTTTCTTACACATCCCTCAGCTCCAGCACCACATCTCTTGTTTTCTTAGCCTCCTGCAATGCATGGATGTCACAGAGAAGCTCTCTGATATTTGTGCCAGCAGTGCCGACCAGCATGCTTGGTGCCAGCAACAGGAGAATTCTGCTGAGAATTTTTACAGTCACCTTTTGCTCTTACAATTACCCTCTCTTATGCAGAGCCTTTGTATATATTTGTTTTCTTTCAAGAAATGGTTGCCACTATCTCCCATTCAACCAGTATTACAGAAACAATGACAAGGTTCAAGAAGACTCACCAGTGTTAGGACATTGTACTCCCATTTTTAATTTTAGATCAAAGATTGATGCAGATTTCCTTTTGTTTTTGACATTTACACACACTGTGAGTTCCTCAATTTAAGTAAAATAAGGAGGGAAGAAGATAAAGAACTCAGATTTCACAGCAGTAAAGCAAGCTGGCAGCTTAGGACATTAGCATCTTTTTACATTCAGAGAGTGCTCTTCACATTCTACGTGTGACAAGAGCAAGGCAGAGAGGCTCAGAACAGACAATTGTAAATTACCATTTGATTTTCCTACAACTTTGCCCCCCGGAGAGCGACAGGTGAAGAAACAGGGAATCAATATGACTAGTGGATCTTTTTCTCCGGTATATTGCTATCATTTAGCTGAAGCCGATAAATACTGCAACCAAACTGTCAGGAAGGAAAAATGAGAAGCAGCAAGCTTACTGCAATTTAAAATGAAAAAAAAAATGAGATGGCTGAGGACATGTTCTGACATGTGCCCAAATTTCACCCGTTACTCCCCTGCAGATGAACAGTCAGGGAAGAAACCTACGTGAACACCCATGTAAGAGAAGTTTGTAAAGTAACCAAGTGTGTGTCATATTTTAAGTGAGGAAAGAACAGGGCGGAAAATGAAGGGGGTGTGTGTGTGCATTTTTATCCATTTTCTTCTTTTTTTTTTGACATGAAACACATTGAGCTGAACACAGAGCGGAGTCTTTGGAACCCAAATTCCTGCCTTCGCATGGAATTAGCGACAGCTCAACACGCGCTGTCATTGCTTGGAGCGGCACACGGGGCGCTCGGAGCGGCAGCACACGCAGCCCCGCTCCACTGCTGACTCCAGCTCCTTCTGGTTCTGCCAAAGGAAAGTTTTATTCCAAGACATCATCGCAGGACTTGAGTGACTGCACACGGTGACAGCAGATACAAGTGGCAGAAACCAGACATCTGTATATGGCAAAACGAGAGCGGGGGCTTAATCATCTCCCTGCTCATTTGAGCTGCCTCACAGAAGCGACGGCGCGCAGGAGGAACAGCACTAACAGCGTGTCAAGATTTCCAATGAGTCAGGGCTTCTTTCTTTGCTTATACAGGCACGCTATATCCTGGGAATCTGCCTGACTAACAGCCTAGCCCCAGGGTCCCTGACCTGTGTGACTGTCCCATCCAACTCATGGTCAGGGCAAACAGAGGAAAGCCAAGACGCTGGCCACCACGTTATTTGCTTCTTCTTGGTACCCACAGGTGAACTAAGACTGGGACTTCACTCAAGACAATTTACACTGCTGTTCTACAACACTATTATTTAGGGCAACATTTGTTTCTGAACCAGACCATTATGTTTATAAAAACTTCTGTTGGCACACAACATGTATCCTTTTATGTTCTGGAAATAAAAATGGCTTATTAAGGATAGATGGTGAGCCATGAATTAGTTTTTGACTTCCTTTAGTTAAAGAAGAGACGAAAGTATTTTGAGATTAACTGAGAAGTCAGACGGACTCTCCTTCAAAGACTGAGCCTGGAAGGAAGCGTAAGGCAGCAGCTAACTGAGCAAAACACTTCTGCCTGCAGGATGTCAGTTAACGTTAGTGGAGAGAAATTCCCCCTATTCCCCCAATTACTGCATGGCTTCTGTAGAAAGCCATGGAATGTGGAATTACAACAGGAGTTACCTGATATTCAACCTGTAACAGTGTCACGTTTACCATGACACTGTGTGTGCTGAGCTGGTGTTGGGTTCAGCAGCATCAGCAGCTTCTGCAGCAGCCCGGGTCCCATCAGAGGGCTCCACACCAGCTGTTGGGCTCTCTGGCCAGCAGCAGCCACTGCAAATGAACATTTAAAACATGTTTTAACTTAATCAAATGGATGACCCTATTGTAATGTATTGCCTCCTGAAAAGAGCTGGGCAAACATTACATTTTATGCTAACTATTAAAACGTAATGGCTGCATTATATAGCTGGAGCCCAGTAAATAAGAATTTCTGCACATATTTATTGTGTTGAGCTCATCACCACTCTTGGCAAGGGGAAAGTGGAAATTTGTTCAGTTTGACAAATGGTAAATGGAGAAAACATAAAATGCATGGAGCCTCTCATTTCAAAAAGACCGAAGTCCAGTGCCCAGACCTGGGAATCAGGCACTAATGTCCTTATGCCCCGTTGAAAGTCCCGAGCTTATCCCTCCTTTTTCTCTCTAAAAACACCAAGAATTAGTGACCATCACCTTCCAGCTCCCTTCCCTTGCCAGAGGGAAGTTGTACCACTCATGATAAGATGGGCAGTATAACAAGAAGGAGCTTTATAGAAATGGGCATCCAACCTCATCAGTGGCCTGTTTTTTAGGGAGCTAACGAGGATGGCACAGATGCTGTGCTTGGTGACACACAGCATTAGATTTTTGGACGTACATGTGTGATATGGGATTTGGCTTGAGATGTTCTGCCAAAAAGTTCTGGACAAAATCCCCCGTTTTGACTCAGTCTTTTGTGAGGCCAGATTGATACTGGTGCAACACAGATTGAATTTCACCCAAACACCTCTTTTCTCATGCTCTGCTTCTTTGCATTCAGCCTAACCACACTGAGCAAACACACACGTAGCTTCTGCGAGAGGCTCCAGGAATGCAGAATGCTGCAGGCCTCTTTAATTCCCATCATAATCCACATCTTAATCACTGGTTATCCATCTAATGCTACTCAAAGGCTCCATACAGCATGTGCATAAACTTCATTTCAGAATTTCAGTCTAGGTATTTCTTGAGGACTGGTCTATATCCCTATTTAAAGATTTCTCTAAAAATATAGTGAGGGTAAAAACCATAGTTGCCCCAGCAGGGACAAAGGTACACTGATAATGCATTTTCTGAAAACAGAGACTAAAACCCTCCCTCGAATTCACAGTCAAGAAATTCAATTAATTTAGGTAATTCAAATATTAGATTTCACCTTAGTCACAATGAACATCCAAAGGAATGGGTAACTTCAGGTACTTACAACTAAAATAAAAATGCAGAGGCTAAGGTTTTTCAAAAGGAGCCCAAAACTGCCAAATTTCCAGTGCTCGTCAGTGAAACATAAATTCCTTCAGATTTTTTTTTTTCCTTTTTAATTCTACCTCCCATCCTCAATTGCTTCAAAGCAAAGAAGCAGCATTTGACTGTCAGAGACACTGGGGACCCAAGACTCAGTGAAGCCCAGACGGGCTTCATTGATGAAGTATTTCTAAAAAAACAGATTATAAGGGTCTCATTTGGCTTTATTTTTTCTCTCTTTTCCTTTTTTTAAATAATCTCCTCTCTTTTTTTTTTTTTCATTTACATTTTTTACTCCTGACAGTAATCCTGATTCTCATTTGTAAAAGCCTTCCATTAATTAAATTAAATTAGCTTCAGTGGCATCATCTTCCATTCCCCATTGTGCTCAATGAAAAAAGCAGCAGGTTTCCTGTATTACTTTCTACTCGTGAGCTCTTATGGATGAAAACTCCGGTAAGTGGTTTCACAGTGGTTAAAGAATCTGTTGTTTGCTGGAGAAATGAGAAAATCCTGCAGAAATCCATGCCTCCTCCAAGAATGGAAACTCACCTCTGTTTTTTTAGGAAAAGCAGAAGGCTGTAGAATAGACTAAGTCTAATTCCAGTAGCAGTATCATTATTTGAACATTTTGTGGCAGGCAAAGGGAGAGTTACTGAAGACTACCTAGAAGGAAAAGCAAGAGTGAATTCATGTCAAAATCCGACTCAAGGCTCCACTCACGCCGACTCTTTTGTGAGAAGAAATTGCTATTTGTAGGAAGCTTTAAAAAAACTGTAATGTAATTGTTTGCACAATTACCCCAGGAGAAGCGGCTGCCTCCTGTTTAACTTTGGGCTGCTAACTGGACTGTCTGTAATGAAAAAATAATCTCTCTGAAATCAGTGAGCGCTGATGCCTCCGTGGATGATTCACGCTGCAGAACGCGCCCACGCTGGTAAAGTGGATTGACCTCCTAGCTTAGATGCTTAAATCTAGATGCCTAAAATTAAATCCCTCTGCTGAGTTCTGAAGCTGGGCTTAAATAACAGTGTTAGCCTAGAGGTATAAGGGGGCAAAGCAACCCAAACATACCCTCCTTACTCACCCTAACTGTAGGATACACAATGGTGTAATAATGAGGCAGCTTCTCTATATTACTTACGGTTGTCCTGAAATCCTAATACTTCCAAGAATTATTATCCCCCCAGTAGAAAATGAAATAGCATGGCCCAGGGTTTAGGTAAGATGCAGATCTTATAGCTAAATCACCACATGTCAGAGAAACAGAAACATCGAGGGAGGAGACAAGGAGGACTTTGTATCATTCCAGCTAATTCTCATGGCAAAAACGTAAACTTAAGTCTCAAGTGTCTTGTTAGGCAAGCTCAGCAAATGGGAAACTTGAGCAAATGATTCGCACTTTCACAAGCTAAGATTGTTTTGGCATATGCTGGAAATATGCTTTGGATGGTAAGAATGCAGTTAGGAATTTGAATATTTCTTTATTTTCTTTTTTTTTTTTTCCTACTCTTTTACGAGTCTCCTTGAGAAAGGAGACCAGGAGACTATTGCATTTATATTCCTGGCCTCAGATCATTTACATCTAATCTTCCACTGCTACTAACAAAAGCTGGGCTAGAACATGCAAATGTAAGTACCATTTTTTTTGATCTGAAATCCCAGTTTAACTACACAACCGACTTCAAATAGGTGTACCATTGCAATGCCTGCCACCCTGCTTATTAAACTGCCTTCTGTAAGAGCCATCGCTTTAATTTATTCATCTATTTTGGCTGTAGCAAGCTCCGTTTCCCCCCTTCATTCACTGAGGTACTTTAAAAAATGATCCATTTCCAAAAGCAGAAATACAAACCAGCAGAAACAGGAGCAGATGCAGGAATTTCAACCGAGCGGTTGCAATGGACACTTACGCATAGAGGCTGGAGACTGATCTGAAGGGGGTTTGGGCTACAGTATCCCGACCCACCCCTGCCAAAGGCTACTAAGCACCTCACAGGGGTGGGAAAGCCCTGTGGCCAAGCAGAGCTGCCTTAGGGTTGCTCAGGAAAGGCCATTCAGGTGCAGGAGGGGAAACCAATATTTTGTAGAAGCAATTTCCCACCCTCCACACGAGTGGTTACAGGATTCCTCACCAAATAATCACAAACGTGACAAAATCATATCCAGGACAGAGGATTTCAGAACGACGTGCTAGCTGCTGTATGCACGGGGTTCACTGCAAGGCTCTTCCCACGTAGACAGCATATTGTAATGTACAGGTTTCCATGGCAAACACCTAATTTCAGTATAAAAAGACTGCTAAAAACGTATCTCACTGGCAGCAGCTAATGCCTGAGGGCTGCAGAGATCACCTTTCTCTTCTTTTTCCACCCACATTTATTTAGGACAAACAGACCTAAAAACGGTTGTGAACTATTTAGGTGAGCCTCTCATCTGTACTTACAGTTTTTTGCCCCCAAATCCTGTGCATGAGGAAACTGGAATTTGTATGAATGTGTACGGCTGGCTGGGTGCAGGGCAACTGCTCAAACATGAGAGATTCTCCCAGTGTTTAGCCCATGTCCTGTCATCTGGATCACATCACCTCCCGCAGGTGCCACCACCTCACTTTGGTTTCAACGCATACCAGAGAAATCAAGGTCTGCTCAAATCAGGGCAATGAATTTAAGCTAGCATTTATATTTCCTTAGTATAGCTCCAGAAACTCCAGGAAATACTTTTAATTCACACATTTACATGCAAAAAAACAGCACATGGAGATTGATGACATGCTGATTTTCAAAAAAAGCATGCAGCTCCTAGAGTTTCTCTGCTAGAAATCAGTAGCAGCACCTACGTGTATTGGTATGGCCTCATGGCCCCATGGATGGTGAGTTAAACTTAGAGCTAAGTCCCATCTTTTGTTTTCATTGTTTTCAGTTATTCTGATTATTAATCCATTTTATTTCTGATAAATCCTGTCTGATCTTGGACCAGGTACCAGTTCTAGAACAGAGAGTGCCCCAAGCAGGCAGCAGGGTTATTACTGGCAATCCTCATCCTACAAGTGGAAAATGAGGCAAAAAACCATCAAATAACCATATTTGAGAAATCAGGAGTTGAAAAGCAAACTGAGAGCAGCTCTTCCAACTCTGAGGCTGTTCTAACAAACGTGCCGATCTGTTTACCCATTGCAACTCCCAGAGCCTCATGTTTTCCTTGCCATTTTCTCCCCCAACCAGGCAAGTGTTGCCTCTTGTGCAAGAACCACATCCTGCTTCTCCCCAGTAGAGCACTGGCATTTCTAAACAGAACAGCATTAACCCCAGGAGCGAAACAAGAGACACGGTGCAGACTAAAAAGATGAATTTTGCCCCATCTCCAGGCCTCAGGCATCATTCTGCCCACTGCTGGAGAGAATGGATGCTAGTGGAGAAGAAAAGGATTAGGAAATCAAGTAGAATATTTAATGTTGGACGAATTTTTTAAGAAACTAATTTACTCCCTCATTCCAGACTGCAGAATGGAAGATAATGAAGGAAGGACATATTTCAAGAGGTGAGACAGTGAAAACAGCCCGAGAAAAGGTGTCTTGCCAATGATATGTGTTATTGTATTTCATCATCAAAGACAGAAAAGTTGAATTAGTCTCATTATCAATGTTGGTATTTCTGCTTACTGAGATTTAACAAGTATGCAGATTTATCGCTGATCAAGGTTTGAATTTTGTTTTTATCTTCTACTGCTACTGTCAACATTTCAGCTCTTTTGCAAGCCTGTTTGACAGCAGTACCTAGAGCTGGTCAAATACTGCAAAATGGTGTTTACAAACCATTTGTATGAATTCCGAGCAGCTGTTTGGTTCAACCGTGTTTGTGCCCCTTGTTGTTCATGAATATTCAAGGGAACATGTTTTTGTTTGCACAAATGGTTGGGGAGTGGCTGCTTCTGTATGAATATATTCTCATGTAAACAAAGATATTCCTGTGGGATCAAGAGTGCTTGCTAACTCTCTACCAATTCCCTGTTATTCCTTTGTTTAAAAAGTTTGGGGCATTTAGTCAGAAATCAGAAATAGTATAACCTGATTCAGGGAACCAGTTGGAACCTACCACACACAAGTAGCCAGCAGCACACAGCAAGGAGTACAGAACTCAGGTTATTGGAAAGTATTCATCTAATTCAAGCAAAACAATTCATGGAAAAAGAAATTCTAAGTCTTTGTTTATAAAATAAAGGAAATGAATTAAGACTGATGAGTAGTCAAAATGAGTAACTCACGTAACTCTTGTAATGCACTTCAGTTTGAAATCAAACACTGCCAATGTACTCAAGTAAAAAGCAAGCCAGCTTAGCAGATGCTCTCCTTGAGACTGTCTTCACTGTGTTCATTACGCCTTGAACTAGTTCCCTCCTGGGTTACACACAGCCCATGAACCCGATTTTGGTATTTCATGCTTTTTTTTCCAGCAAGGAAATCAGATAAATGATGTATCAATAAGTCTTGCTTAAAGATGCATCCACTGCAGTGGTTTCAGGCATGTCTACTACTCTGGAGCAGGCAGCAGGAGGCTCCCGCATTGGCTGCTGGGGCTCTGCAGTAAGGATGCTGTTGCCTTGCCTGCTCTGTATTTATTTAAGTCATAGACAGATTTTTCCTGTTAGGAGAATTAACTCACCCACTCAGCAGGGATAAACACCCTGGGAGTTCAGTATGGGGAGATTCCAGCTGATCTTCAGACAATATTCCTAGAAGTTTGAAAACAGAGGTTATAAAGTGTCTCCATTCATATGACTCATCACAAGGTTTTACTATGCGAGAAGCTGAACTTGAGAAAGAGAGAAACGAAACACATGCTGAGCCTATTAATTATGTAGATGTATTCCTCATTTGCAAATAGCAAAGCAGCATATTTCTATAAATACAAAGAAAATGGCATGGCTTTCTAATGCGAAGTCAAACACCAGCCAGCAAAAAAGCAGTTCTGGCTGATCCTGGCATGGGGGAAGGGATGGCACAAACTGACAAATGGGGAACCTTCCATTTTATTTCCTACAATTTTAGGAAGCCCTCACAAAACTGATTTTAGCATGTTAATTTGCTGCTAAGAGGCAAATGAGCAGACACCATCATATCCACGTTTCACCTCCCTTTTCCCACAATAGGCAAAATCCCTGGACATTTAGCTCAGCTGCAAGGAAACAAACAAAACTCTGTATTTTAAGCCCATACCAACTTACCATAACCAATTCTATCAGTATTGACTAACATGTAATGCCTACAAAAAATATTATTTTTAAGATACCAATCGGGTTGATAAGAAGGCGGTATTAATCATACTAGACCTGAAAGCCTGTTTCTGTTTTTCTTCCTCCACGCTAGTATTTGTGCCTTGTGATATTCTCCCTACTGAAGAGCGATATAGAAAAGTCTTTAGCACCTTTGCAAAACACCCTCCTGTTTGTATTGATGCATCCATCCAAAAAATATCTGGAAGTATTTAAAGGCTATTCTAGCTTCTGCAACTAGGCACTGTTATCACAACGGGGGACCTCAACCTGCATACATATTGAATGTAAATTAATATTTATGCTTATAAGCATAACTATTCTGCATCATGAAAAAGAGATATGAAGATATATTTGATTACTGACCTAACAAGACCCAACTCAAAAGCTAACTACTTCGTAGATGTCAGGGCATGGCCTTCATCTGCAAGGAGGATGGGATTTAGCACCTCCCATCACGCCAGACAACACGGCCTCCATGTGGCTCCAGCCTCCGCAGCACGGAGCGCGTTCCAGCCTCCAAACACATATGGATGCTTCCTCAGGGCAAACTTTTTTTTTTTTATTAGCGCATTACTTCTCAGGTGTTCTCCTCAGAAAATCTTACCCTTTTACAGCAGATTTATTGCTTTTTCTGCTTGGGAAACAGTGTTATATTCTGTTAGATCCGTCTCTGGCCGGAGGGACTCCGCTCCTGCAGCTCCCCACACCTGAACAGATGTCAGCGGCGTTTGGGGCCGCCGCATCCTGTGCTACCTGGCGGGTGACACGGCAGCGCTTTGGAGGGCACTTTGCCTCCCTGCCTGCGGCCATCACCACCACCGCATCCCGCGGTCCCTGAGCGGCTTCACGCTCGCCCAGGGCCTGGAGCACTTCACGGAGGCCGACGCACAACAAGGGATGCTCCATGAGCCCCGCTAGCTCTGCAGCACTCGTGGGGAACCTGCCACGTGCCAGAGTCCCTCCGTGGAGCTGGGCAAGGCACCCAGGAGTGAGGGCCGGGGCCGCGGCCTCCTGCCTCAGGCGGCCACAGCTATCTACATTACACAGCTACCTACAACTTAGCAGCAAAGGGAGATATAGGCTCAGTTTTCTTCTCAGGATTATTACAATTAAAAAATGTATCTGAAAAAAAGGAGGACAGAAGTCTAGAAAACCGTCAGGTAACTTTAAAGCTCCTAGTCAAACCTCACGAGCCTGCCCCTACGCAGCCTTGCACAAACACAGATACGTTAACCATGAAGGTTCTCATTTGTAACAGGAATCCCAGAATTTAGAATGACTTATTTAACAGTAAAAATTAATTCAGCTTCCTAATTAACAGCAAAGTCCTAACACAGCATTTTCACTCTTTTATCTCGGGATTTTCTTTGGCACAAAGGCAGATTTCCGGAGGTCTTTTCGACGCTGGCTGCGGTGCCGCCGGATCCGCGCTGGGAGAAGCAGCACTTTGCAGGCGCCACTCGTCCGGGAGAGCCCGGAGAGAAATTCTGCATTTTCTGTAAAAAATTTATCAAAAGTCCTGAAAATCACTATCTGCAGTGAGGCTGGGCTGCTCACCTTTGTTCTTTCTGAGTGGGAACTGGAACAGAAATGAGCAAATAGTATCTGTTTTATCTCCAGGTTGGTTTCCTCCCTCCCTCCCTCGTGAGTGGAGTGTCTCAGGGACTAAAATAAATAAATACACAGAAATCAAAGGAGATGAGCCACCAACGCAGCCCTGGCTTGAAGCTGGGTTCAACAGTGTTCAAAGGAATAACTGTCCTTATTTTTTCATAAAAAAAAGAACAAGGAAAAGCATTTGAAAACTATTTTTGTGGCCATCCCTCTCACAAGGAGAAATGTCCCATATCATCCTCAGCCTAGGATGGATCCTGGGTGCAAGCCAAGGTCTTGGGGCACATAGGTCCCTCACCCAAAGCCCTCTGAGCTTCCTCCTGATATCTCATGGTGCCCCAGCCAGATCCAGGCTCGTGACAGCAGGGCAGGAAGAGACCAGCAAACACCGACCCAACAGCAAAATGGCCCTACTCTTAGATGGTGGTTTGTGCTCACGTCTTCCCCCACCACAGACTCCCTCCACGACCACAGAAGCAGTGCCATTCAGTTGCTACACCAGGAGTTTAATAGCACATGTATTCTCAATTACTCCTTTGGAGTAAAAGGTACTTTACATGCAACTGTTCGGCTTTATCAACTAGAAGATAATTATGTATTGAAAAGTACTGAAATTGCTTTGTAATTTTCATATAAACTACAATGTAATTACAGCCTTTGTAAAGCATGACTATAACACAGCAATGAATTAAAGATGAGAAATTAGGATACAGACTAGTCTGTATTTAGAGCAGATTATTTCCACGGTTTTCCCCTTGGGGTTCCCTTTCAGGAATATGGAACCACTTCCATTCACACCCACTGGGCCCCCCCGGTAGATTCGGGAGCCAGCAATCTCTGAATAACTAACAGAGCAAGACTGGTGTGTTGTACAAGCAAAGCCAAAACCCAATGTGTGCTATTGCTGCATTTCCCTGGTCAGCCTCACATGTGTCACTGCCCCCCAATACACGTCTCCCCTCTGGAAACAAACTTCCTGGATAATTTGAGGCTGGCAGTTTTCCTCGCCGCAGCACAAGCATGCACGGAAACTGCTGGCGTAACAGCCCTGCTTCCTAAGCACACGTGCCAAATTTCATTTCTAAGTAGAAGAAAGGGAATAATAAAGCAAAAGTTGCTGTTTTTTCCCATTTGGTGCAAATATTCCGGTCTATCTCTGCTCACTCTTCAACTACCAGTCCATGAAACTTGCTTTGCCAAGAACGTTTCTGGGGGTGCAGTTTTGCCATCTGTTGCAGTGCCTAACAGAGCGCTACAGGGATAAATGGGCATCACTCACCCTGGTACCTGGGCAGCATGTGGTGGATGATGCCCCAGGGCCTTGGCGGGGCGCTCCTGGTAGGTGCTGGGCACCCACGTCGCCCTCTATGCCCACCCCAGCCACGAGCTGCTCCCTCCCATGGCCGCAGCCTCCGCGTGTCACCGTTGTCCTCACGGCCCTGCAGAGCTGGCCGCACTGTGCCGTGTTGCTCGCAGGGCAACGTGGCCTCAGAAGGGCACTGTGGAATTCTGCTGTCTTGGAACACATATAAATAATTCACATCTTTCCTATAAATACTCACCCCTGTAATCTCAGTTGTCATTCAAGCAGAGGTTCTAGTCCATCCATGTCCATTTTCCATATATATATGAACTCAACCATCTGATTTTTTTCCACTGTTTTCCCTACCCAATTTATACTTGGTTAAAATCCAAGTGAACATGTACTCTCTTAGCTGTTAAAAATAAGGACTCCGGTTTTTGCTTTCTGACTCTTCCTTTTGAACCACAGTTTCCAGCTTCACTGGCACAACTGTGGGTTTCCATGAAAATAAATGCTGAGTCAGGGTGACGTGCTTCTACTACAGTCCAATGGTTTTAAATAATAATATCAGGAGATTATGCTCCTATCTGTATGGTACAAAGACATTTGATCTGTAACTTAGCAGAGGCAAGATGTCCCCACGCTTTCTAAACACTTTCTAAATGCTAAAAGCACTGATGCAATCTCCCTATATCCCTGCACTTCACATGTGTCTCCACTATTATTATTTACAAATAAATAAATAAATAAATCCCACAACAGAATCATTCTGCAATTTGGGAGCCTTATAAGCCAAAACTAGACTTGTCTCTCCTAAAAGTAGGGGAAACAAGGAAGAGAGGCATAAAAGTTACACATACTTACCAGCAAGAGACGAGGAGGGAGAGTCAGGCAGTCCCCAGACAATCCCCTGCTGCAGCAGGTGGATGCTGCCAAGGAGCTCAGACTAAAAGTCACCCTGCGAACAAGGGAGTTCCTGTAAGAGTCCATTTTTTTGCAGAAGAGAGATATTATGAAACATAAAAATCATGTTTCCGAGACTGAATATCCAGAACGAACACCAAATGGGCATTTTGCTCAGCTTCAGAACAGCAGAGCTACAAAGAAAGCAACTCCACAGAATTCACAGGAGAGATCCATTTCAGACCATATGTTGGGGCAGGATCTGAATCCAAATGCATGGGTCAACGTGTTACCTACATTTTTCATGTTTAGTCTGTGAGTTTGAGACTGAGATTTTTGTTGGTTGTTGTTTTTTTGTTTGTTTGATTGTTTTTCTCAATTTTTTTTTTTGCTGGCTTGCTTTTATCCTGCAAAACCTGACACCCTTGAAATTCAGCATGGGAACTTTTCCTTACTGTGAAGTGGTAGACCAAAAATCAATGGACTTGCACACAGGATGGATATTTCAGCACACAGGATATTTCTTTTTGCTAAGGTTCAGAGCCTTAATTGCTTGATTTTGCAATCATAAAGGCATATATCACAGTTACAGCCCAGACTGACTGTAATCTCCATCATGATACTCTGTAATACAAACGCCTAGTGTTTTTATTTCTCTGTTCTCTATGACAAGACACTTGTCTCTTACTTTTATATATTTTACTGTTTGATTTATACACCCCATAAAATTATTATTTCAACCTTGCCTGTAGGCAGCAGCTTCACAACTAGAGAACAGCCACTGAAAGGTGGCAATGCTAGAAGAAGATCCTGTCACACAGAAAACCTCCTTTCCCATAACCACTCATTTATTTATTTAGCAGATGAAACTGGAAGGTGAACAGACTGTTTACAACAAGAAGGGTGGTAGAGACTCCACTGCAGACCCCTGCCAACGCGCTTGGGTCCCAGCTGCCGTTGTCCCCAGGCACCATCCTCTCCCCGAACACCAACTGCCAAATACAGCTCGCCCCAAAACACCCATTCTCTTTTGCAGCAACTTTCCAAAGCTGTTTTTGTTCCATACAGAGACTTTTCAGATACTTTTCTGAAAAAGACATGCAGAAACGTTCATTAGATATGAGGAAACAAGAACAACGAGGGCATTGATTTGGGGAATTTTCCTCTAAGTGGAGGATGTTGCACAGATTGCACCAAACTTACTGCTAGAGTGGGATATATTTTTAATACAGTGGTGCTCAGGCTTTCCCAGGTGCCAGGTAGATGAGCTCCCCGAGGGCTCGTGTGCAAAGCTGGGAGGAGGCAGCTCGGCAGCACCAAGGGTGCCCCAGGGAGCCGGCTACCTCCTCCCAGCAAGTGCAGCCAGGGTGGCACCCAGAGGAGACGCGACGGTGCCGGACGGGCAAGCGCAGCAGCAGTCCTGAACGCTCCGCCTGCTCGCACACAAACCTGGGCGAGCAAACACTGCTGTGAATTACAACTACAGCGGAGTATCCTCATGAGCTCCTCCGCCACATGACTGGAATATATCATGCGGGTTAGGGTTTACAGCAGCACCTCTGAACTATGGTGATGGAGTACAGAGAAAGCAACAATTCCTCCAGGAGCCGAGGCCTTCTGTTCTTCTCACTGTACAATATAAAACAACTTTGCATCAGCATTGTACAAGAAGTGCCCATCAGCTGTGCTTTGAGCTGGAAGAGCATTTGCCAAAGCACATCGCCTTGCTAGGAAATAATGTTTTTCACAAAGTTTCAAGAAAAGAGTATTTCCTATTTTTTAATGAAACTATTTTTAGTTAGATTTTTTTTTTCCAGAAGGTCAGGCAAATCTTGGGGGCTGTGCAGAAGAATGGAATCAGTTAGAAACTGAAATAGAAATTTTCAAAATTATCCAAAGAATATATTTTACAGAGCCAACCTGGCTTTTTTGTCTTTGACTGCCAACCTATTGAAAGAACATTTCAGACGGAATTTTTGTTCAGATTCAAGATAGAGAAGAGCTGCAAAATCTCCACACTTTTATTTGCAGGGAAGCCAGATCTCATTACTTTTTCCTCAGATCCCAAACCTCTGAAGCTTTGAGCCCCAGACAAAGAGACCTTGCAGAATCACTGAGCTGAAGGCACTTGCTCAGCTCTCCAAATATTCACTTTATTTTTAAGGCAGACATGAAGTTTAACTTACTTATACTTTAAAGAAAGACAACTAAAAATTAAAAAAAAAATGATAAAATGTTCCTATGCAACAGGTGGTGATTAATCATTTTATCATTTGATGCAGGTATTAGGCTTCACCACAAGATAGTACTGGAAAAATTAAAATTACCCTGAATTCAAGATTACATTGTTTAATGGACGATTTGAGGTCAGGATGCAGCCTTGTAATTCTGCTTAAGCAATGAGTCGCTGAAGTGCAGCTCTCTGAAACATTCTCCATTATAGTGGGGAAAAAAAGGCAGATCATTGGGGCTTTTCCACCAGTATGTCTGCTGGAAAAGCAGCAGTGAGCATCGTGGAAATACAGCAGCATTGTGGCCCAGGTGTCATGGCAGCCATTAATGAAATAATGTGGAATAGTGCTTTTGCTTTCTAATTAACTTGCTGCCCTTTTGTAACTCACATTTCCTTGTGGTCGCATTCCCATTTCTGTTTTGATTGCAGTGTCACTGGAACAAGGGGCTCCTCCTCACAGGCCTGCATGGAGCACTGGGATCCAAAGACTTGGTCCGAGCTGCATCTCCTGTCCGTTTCTGCAGAAACACCCCAGGTTTCCAGACTGGAATCTGTAACAGCAAGCGAGAGGCAGTGGTTCAAGAGTTTTGCCTTTTTACTATTGAAACAGTGTTTCCTGCTTTAATCAAATTTGCTTAGGCTCAGTGAGGTTTTATTATGATTATGGACATTCCTCCTTCATGCTGTATCTGGCAAATGCTGTAGAAGGGCTGTGTTAGGCAAACGCGACTCGAATGCAGAGGTCATTACCCACTTCTCTAATGGACCAGCAGGCTTTCAATTAATTAACACAAAGAAATCACTGGGGGTGACAGCAGAAGGATTTCAAGCTTCCCAATGAAGTGCTGAGATATCAAATTAAATGAGCTGCACCAACAGTTAGCAAACAGAGGTTACCGTGCTTGGGAAACCCGAGCAAAAATTCCATGGCATGAAATGAGTAGTTTTACCATGAGAACAGCCAGCAAGAAATGCAGCCAGTGTCATTAAGGTTCACAAATCTGTCGTTGGGGAGCAGAATGTGCGCTATCACTTGCTGAAATATCAGTGCAGTTTTAAGCCATTCAATGAAATGTGGCTACTTCTGCAAGCACATTTCCAAATTTTCTATAACCTCGGACAGACAATGATAAAGCACGTGCAGGGGTTCCCCACGTGCATCAAAAAGGGTATGGTACATGTGAATTTTATCTGACACGTGTGGAGGACCACAGTATTTATTTCACAAGAACAAACTGCTATCTGATATTTGGAGGTCGCAAGACTATCCTAAAACCACAAGCTGCTTTCCTCCTGTGCCATAGGTGTTATGGTGAAATACCTTTAAAATACTCTCTTTTTTTTTAAGAGTACTTTTAAGATATGTTTTTCATCTCTTCCTTCTAGTTCAGGTTGCTTTAGTTTTTATTCAGCTACATTTAATTTGAAGAATTATTGAACTGGTAAAAATTTGAAATTATTACAAATACAGATTTTTGATGCAGACCTGCCTACATCTCCTGAAATCCCCATTGATCATATTCTGCCAACCGAAAGCAGGCAGCCACTCAAATAAAACCACGAGCTGGGTAACCGGCTTACGGTGTGACCTTGGGTGAATTATTTATTTCCCCAAAAAGAACTGAAAAGAACAAGCAGGTTACTGGGATTGCAGCTATTCCATTTAGGCCTTTCTGAGAAGTGGAACATTTTATCAGCACCACTTATGGGAAAATTATTTTTTAATGAAGAGCCTTTGACTATGTCTAGCACGAGCCAGTGGCGGTGCACGGAGTTTTTATTAAATTCTCTGCAGCAGGGAATGGCCTCTGTCGAGGCTGCACTGCTTGGGACATCTCCCCGGCATTGCATGCAATAAACCGAGTCCTGCAGTTTGTCCTGTGGCACAACCACATTTCAAGGGAGAGCACTAAATTAGGCAGAAATAATCTATTATTGAGCAGCAAAGCGGCTAGTGGGGACATTATACATGTTGCACACTGCTTGAAAGCAACGCAACCGCCGCGGGGCGCCCCGGAGCACGTTGTCACCGGGCTGCACCGCGGCAGCGCGCGGGCGTTCAGCTTGGCCCTTCTGCACGTGAGCTGCGATGGGGCGCGGAGCATCTCCCAGGAGGCAGGGAGCCCTTGGCTTTGGGAGCCAGGGAACACGGAACACGCGGCCCGGCTGCCCCGCGAAGCAGCAGGGCCCTCCCCGCGTTCCTGTCCTGCCAGCCGGTCCCTGCGGCAGGAGCCGGGGAAGGAGGTCTGTGCAGGAGCACAAATTCTACGCGGCATTTTACAGAGGACATGACAGCAGGGGCGGTGGCACACGCTGCCTTTACAGTGCTTTGGATATGCAAATATGCTATAAAGAGCCTCATCAGCCAGTTAGGCCGGGTTTACAGCCGCCTTGAATCACTGATGTGGCCCAAAGCAGCTGGAGGGAACAGTCACATCTGGCCCCAAGTCCCTTGGCTGCTTTCTTGTTTTGCCTTGCCTTGTTTTGTTTAAGAGCACAAACTAGATTCTGAGCTTGGTTTCAATCCCTCCCCAAGTCGTGCTCCTTCTCTGCTGGTTTTACGCTGCTAGAAGTCTGGTGAAAACCACCAAAAAAGGCATTTATTGCATGGAAAAAAATACAGTTCAGACCATGAGCTACCACAGCAAAGTCAAGGTAGCTGGGCTGCTTCCCACTTTTCTATAGGCCTGGAGACTCTCACTGGCCTTAACCCCGACGGTTAAACGTGACTTTGCTCCCAAGTTTCCCCCAACACAACATGCTTTGGAGCAACTCACCCCAGCAACCCCAAACCTGGTGCCCGGCGGCTCCTACCTACGTGGTGGCCCCTGAGGGTCCTGCCGAGGTGCCCGCTCCGCAGAGGGAGGAAAGCTCATGTTCAGACACAGCAGATTTCCCTTTTTTTTGCTCTTTAAAGTAGCACTTCAAAATTTGCCTGATTTGCAGAATATTTTCCCTCAGAAAAGGCACTGCTTATCATGTCTTTCTTTTAAGATTTGGCTTCATGGCAAAAAAGAGAAAAAGGAAAAAGAAAAAAGGAGCAGTACTGTAAGGAAACAATAAACATGAATAAAACACTATGCCTTCAAAGCAGAACATGTGAGGTTTATCTAACCTGAATACTGAGTCAATCTTGAGCCTAGCAGCTAAGAGAAAATATAGTAAGAAAAAGGGAAAATCCAGTAGGAGAAAATAAGAAATATACTTTGAGCACTTAGTCCCTGATGTCAGACTTGTGCCATAGCTCGGCTTTATTCCAAGCAAAATTTCATATCTCTGAAGTTATTGGAGTGACAGAAAGTGCTCTGAAAAACAGAATAAACCCAATTCCATCCTGATACCATCATATGTGCTCTGCCGCCCAGCTGAGACCAGTGCTCAGCTCCTTGCTGAGGCAGAACCCAAGAGGACAGTGCTCGGGTCCCCGTCACAGCCAGGTCCCCAGCTGCGACCATCAGCTCCCCAGGGCCAGCCTGGTTGCAGGGCCTAGTCAGGCCTGCACTGGCCATGGATTTATCCATCCTTTCCTTCATCAAAGCTTTTTGCAGGTTCATGGTTGCCCCCTTTTGCCAGACCTCCTGTCACCAAGGAGGTGCTCACACCTCTCGGCAAGAATGGGTCAAACTCCACCAAGACATCAGAGCTGGCAAATCTGCAAGTCCCTCTGGAGAGATACGGGGCCGAGGGAGCCCGTGTGTGTGGAAATGCCTCCCTGTGCAAAATGCATAAAACCATGCCCCAATTCTGGGATTTCTGAGCACGGATCATTGCAGGCATCTCCCACGGAAGCAGAGTCACACACATATTTATGTGTTTTGCCTTAAGATTCCTGATCTAGCACTTGTGGAGCCGTATCCCAGGTGCTGTGATGCTTTGTGGACCACATGGGGTGCCCCTGGTCTTGCAAAGCAGGACTTCCATGCTCAAGTACTAAGCTGAAACCAACTCTCACGTGTTTTTACTCAGGTTGAAGAGCTCACTCTCTTTATACAGCATACACAATACTGCAGTCACGCTGCATTTTGCCGCTTTTTGTTCATTTTCTTTTTTTAACTTTACAATCACATAGGCACAGTGTGCACCCTCATCCTTACACACCGCTCTGCTCACACAGCAGAGACACACAAAGGAGTTTCTGCTGTTTCTAGTTTGTCTTAAACCTATTTATAGGCAATCAGCAGCAGATAAATACCATGATAAATTCATCTTCATCTACACAAAAGTTAGCTTATGATTATGATAAAATGAGAGCAATTTCTAAAAATGCTACACTGGGGATTTATGATAACTCTGCCTAAATCGTATCAATTATAAGTGACAGCTTATCCAGCACTTTCCCCCCCAACTCTACTCTAATTATTTTGCTTGGATAGATTTATACGAATACTTGTTAGAGATCTTTACAGAGGGGTAAAAACGGTTTTATTTTTTTGCGTGCTGGATTCTTTTGGGCAGCATCTTACTCATATGAGCTAATATACCCTGAGCTGTGAATCACTGGACAATTTCTATACTGCTTTCACTGGCTGAACCCCATTGTAGGTGGGATTTGGTCCTGTCTTCCCTGAAATCAGCAACCGAACCCTCAGTGCCATCCAAGAGGCCAGAATTCCTATAGCAAATAGTCAGGAAGGCTGCCTGCACTCTGTCAAGGCATATTTACTTCATCTCAGAAACAGAATATTTGTCATATGAAAATGGATTATTTATGTCAACACTTATTTTTCTTTCTTTTTTCTTTTCCTAATCAAAAGTCCTCTGCACTTAGCGAGTTCTTTCAAGAAAGAACAACTGGTTTTGGATCAGGTCCTTCCTGGCTAATGGTATTAGGGCTAGAAAGGCTTACTGCCTGTGCAGCAATCAGCAAACATCTCCCCATCCCTTCAAATGGCTTAACAGCTATGTAAGAACAACAAATCTATTTAAAATAGGAAATCAAAAGGAAATAAAGCTGTGTCAGGCAACATTAACACTCCCATGTGCAATTTGACCTTGGACAGCTCGTCAGATCCCTTGTTCAGCTCATTCATCATTATTCTGAGCTGTCATCACAAACACCCCAGCTCATTAATTATACATTAACCTCATTCATGACTTCTAATCTATAAATGGGTCAAGATGCTTAAAAATAATTAAATAAGAGTGTGCACCGGTAGAAGGGATGATACCTGCACTGGAGTTTAGGACATCTGACCGCTAATCAAAAATAGGTGAGGCTGAAAAATTAAATAGGAAGTAAAACAAAAAGCAAGAAAGAGGAAATCTCCAAATCTCCTATCTTGCATTTTAAACAGTATCAGCTTCAAATATTCTCAAAACATGCAGCTCGTAGGAGGTTTCTGACAATTTTTTTTTGGCTTTAACTTACAAAGTGAGAATGAATTTTTGAAGGAAGGAAATGAGATTTGATGTATGCTAAATTTTTACAGTCAGAGAACTGGATTGTTAGGCAGCAGCTCCCATAAAACAGCACCGGGTTCCCGACACCGCTCGGGCTCTCTCCTGCCAGCAGATCAGCCGGGGCTCTGGCTGAGTGGGCTGTGCTGACCCTCACCTTCAGAGCTGCGATCCCCTGATCATACATGTATTGGCTTCAACAGAGGATTCACCCCCTGCTTCCCAAAAGGATAGTATTTTAGTTCAGAAATTATCATGTAGTGTTTCTTCCTCAAATTACACAAGTTTTCACACTAGGTAGCTTTGGAACACCTTGCTCCCTGGTATTGCAAAGGGCTCCTCACGCTGTGACAGTCATCAGCACTAAGTCCAAGGCGCCAATGTTTCCAAACAGACTTGAAGAAGAAATAAAATTTCATACCCCAGAAAGAATTACTGCTTGCCGCATAACATTTCAAGCTAAAATAATGCTTCTTCAAAGATTTAGGGAACCAAGATTAGTTTTTTAAAGCTGGCTACATCGATGAGTCTTGCATCCCATATATACCATACATTATGTTCTCAGATACATTTCACTATGCTAACTCAAGGCTCACCTAGGAAGGCTGCTTGCAAGAAAAAGACCCTCAACATGGAGAGGATTTACCTGTTTTCAAAAATATTGTGAAACCCCTTGCACAAAGATACCCATGAATATGGTCAGAGATTATTGTATTGCCTGTATTAATCACACAGCGAATGACGATTTATGGAATTTCACAATGATGAACATGGAGCCTCCCGTACATAAAAAAAAAATCACCTCTAAGAGAAAAAGTTGCTCTCGAGCCCATTCACAGTTTTCAAAGCGCTCCAAGGAAGGCAGGGCTTGTATCTGGTGACCTTTAATAGGGGTTAGGCACCTACTTACCGTGGAGCCTTCGGAAAATCCCAGACTCTGAATAACTGGATTTTGTCCCATTCTAGAAGAATGAAAGAAAAAGAAAAAAAAGTGTATTGAATTCCCGAATTCTCTGAATTACTCCATAGGTTTTTAAACTTGCATCCAAATGCAAGCTTAGGTGCTTAATCTGGTCACCTACTGATTTTAACAGGGCTCTGCCTATGACATTAAATAACAGTAACTGGAAGTAACTTCCTTGGTTACTCAGCCTAGGTAGCCCTTATCACATTTCTGCTTATAAAGCACCTTTTATATGAGGATTTCAAAGCACATCATGTCCATTAATTACACTCTAAGGGCTTGGTAATAGGGTGAGATGAATATTTTCTGCTGTCCCTCAGGTAAAACAGCTTCTCTTGTATACGAACAGCAATTGGTTTTACACCTAGAGAATCTGTTTTTATGAGCAATCACTGATCTGTATGTAGTAAAAAGTATGATTACGTGGGATGGATTCAGTTTGTGCTGAAATGGGAAAGGAGATTACTTTTTCACTCAAAATACCTTTAGTCTAATGTATTTCTTTCTTAAACTGAAGTGAGCATATTAGGCTATTTATTCCCAAATGGATTTCCAACAGTTGAAGCAATGAGGGATTTAATCCCTGAAATGCCTTTTTTTTCCCCCTTCTTTTTCATAAAGTTGTTTCAGAAAATGCTGTTCCATATATGATCAGAATTATAACCAAAGGGATTTTCTAGGTATCTAATGGCTCGTAGCCACCTAGTAGGGTGTTACAGAATGAAACCTGGACAAATAAAGCAACCAGAGTCAGTTGTTTTGTAAAGGGAAGCTACTTCAGACTTTCTAAACCAGCTCTAATATCCACTGCTTCCTCTGGGAACACTGTCTTTTGCTCAGAAACCAGACTTGAAGTGCGGGACCAAGGATGAGGAACTCATAAAAGCAGAACTTCTCTTCTGTGGGAGCCATCAATATTTTAGAGAAGAAAGAAGGTTACATATTGCAGAGTATTTTCAAATATCCTGTCTACATAAAAAAAAACAAACAAACAAAACAAAAAAAAAAAACAGAAAAAATGCATTTAAGCAATAATGAGCCCATTTAAAACCATAATTAAAGAGATAACAGGCTTCATAGCTGGTTGAATCTCATAACCCATAAAGGTGACTGCACCAACACTCACCTCAACATCTCATCCCCTCTGTGTGCCTCACTATTCCCTGCTCTAAAATAGATATTGTGACAGTGGCCTCCTCTGTGAAACACCTTTACACCGACTGATAACAAGGGTTATTCAAACGCTTATGCACTGCTGGGGAATGGGGACATGAGCAATTGTTTCATATAAAGTAACAGACTTCCACAAATTCCTGCATTCTTCCTCTCCAAATTCTGCAATGCTAGAAGAAATATTCCCTTCTCAGCCCCAAACCACACTTAGACCAGCTGCGACCTGCTAGGCATAAACGGTATCGCAGAGATACTCGTTTTAGCTGGTTTACATGCGTTTCTTCTCTTTGACTGCACATCATTTTTCTTAACTATTTCTGACCTTTCATCCAGCATGTTACAAGTATCTTATGAAGAACAGAAAATAAATAATTTAACCTTCACTTATTCCAGGAGGAGATGGGCTTTTCTAATCTATCCTTAGAGAATAAACTAGCTAGCTGTGCAGATACAGCTTATTAGAGTAAGACAAGTAAACACGTACACAACACTGCAGCAACACAACGGATGAGGAATACCAGACCAGACCAGGGTTTCAGGCTGGAATCTGAGGCTGGGACAAGTTCCAGTTCCCTCCCATGGGCCTGAAACTTTGGTTTTGCTTCTGCTTGTAGCTGCAAGCCGAAGACTGGTAACAAATGTCAGTGCAGTGAAGCCCGCGAGGAAGCAAGGACAGCAGCCAGTGAGTGAATTAAATCCCCATCCCCAAGAGTGCTCAGACTGGTTCATGCAGTGCGTTCACAGAAGCTCTCAAATGAGTTCAATATCTGAGCTAGAAATAGGAGCTCCTTGGCCTCCCCGGAGAGATGTGGTTTGGGGTTAGGGTCACCTATCTGAACTACTAATGCATTAGGGGAGCACTTGCTTCTGCACCAACTTTGCAGAAACCTTTCCAAATTGCATGCTACTCACTTCCTCCAGGAATGCTTCTGTTTTACCTGCAGCAATTATGGAATTAAATATTTGCAATAGTTTTGAACCAAAATCTAGGTTCTCCCTGTGCCAGGCATAAAGTCTAGGAATCTCTTCTGCTTTCTTTCTGCTCAGTGAATCCAGAGTTTCAGCTTTTACAGGACAGGTGACCGGGGCCTCCACCTTGGAGGAAACTGCAGGCTGATGGACCAGGCAAAAGACAACAAGGCAGAGTGTCCTGATCCAGGATACAACTCCCACAGTGGCATGTGGGCATACCAGTCTGTAGGAGTAAACATTCTTAGTGACAGAAGCTGTTTCACTGAAAGCCCCCTGAGGATTCATTATATCAACATCTATCAACCTTTATGGACCTCCTGCATGGCCATGGAGCACCAGCTTCTGAGGAGGCTGAGTCTGGTGCCAAAGGCTCCAAAAGAGCTTCCCAGATCACGTCCAAAAACACCAAAGCACCTTGGGTTGTTGTCCTCACATCAGGAAAAGATTAAAACTTTGGACTCTTTCCTCCAACATACTCAAATCCACAATTGGATTGGAGTTGACTACATCCACACAAGACATCTGACACTCTTGCTTGATGACAGATCGCTGTGTGTGTCACCAGAGTGAAAGACAGAGTGTCTGAACGCGATGAAACCATTCATCTTACCAACCTGACCTTTCTGATAGCCAGCTAGTAGTACGGGCAGAGCTCCACAGATCACTTCAGAGCTTAGTGCTCTTCTGGTCCTCCTTGATTGGCACATCACCTAATGGATAATAAATTACTGTCCTCCACTCCGATTGGGGGCTGCCTGCATATTGCTAATGCTAATTTTTCAGAACCTACTATCATTCATGCTCTGCTTTCGCAATTTAAAGGGATGCCAGTTCACAGACAATACATAAATATGCAGGACGGGGATTTCAAGGGTACGTGCAAAGAATTAACTGCACATTCCCTCTGAATTTCAGTGTGACACAAGCTCCTAACAACACCCACATCCCTTAAAATGCTGCAGCTTTACTTCTGTGCCCCATGAAGCCATGGGCACCCTTCCCTCCCAACACCACTGCTGGGATTAGAGAAACTGCCTTCCTTGTCCCCTCCTCAGCACTGCAGGTGATGCATGGAAGCAGAGTGGAGCTGCTGGGGCTCACAGGGATACAGACAGGGCTTCCATGGCAATAGCTCCTGCTTTGAGTAGACTCATGAACCAGGAAGGAAAGTCTCATCTGCAGTGAGATGAATCTAGTGAAATTGCACCTCAGAAACTCCCCAGTGCTCTCTCCTCCATCCTTTTCCCTCAGATGGGGCCTTACCGGCTTTTGCTTAATTCCAAGTGTGGTAACTTCCTTTGACACAAGTGCATGAGTAAGCACTGAACAGAAACTGAATAAAGACCTCAGGGTTTTGTCCATTAAAGAAAGTGAAATGAAAATGCATCTCTTGAGGTTGGAGTGACCAAGATTTGTTATGGCTGCTCTGGGCCTCTGAGAGCACCAAGAGCTAGCCACACTTTCCTCAAAAATCACTGCCAGCTCAGTCACTTCCATTAGTTCTGCCACGTGTAAAGACACAATTAGGAGATCTATTTCCATCCTTCATGCTCACCTGGGAGAAAGGTTTGCCCAGAGCCAATGCTGGGGAGCAACTCAGGCTTCTAGTACTAGCAGTACCTGCTACAGGAACGCCTGGGATGGGTAAATTCAGTTCTCAGAGCTCTCCAAAAACCTCTAAAGCTGGTGCAGATAGAGCAAGACACATTTGAAAATGTACTAGACAACTGTATTCCCTCACCTTAGGTCACTGCTTTCCTGGGCCCTCAAGGATCTGGAGGAAAAGGAGAAAATTGGTCCCTAAGCCAAGTGGTGCAATTTTGTTCAAGTTCCCTGAAGGTGAAGGAGCAACCCTGCCTGAGCTCATCCTTATCCGCATCAGCTTTAACCAAGCCTGCGGCAAAGCAAGCTCCTACAAGAATTCAAAGGATTGAGAGGTCAAAAGAGAAGATTTCACCAAGAAAATAAACCTGCACCCCAACATGGACCTGAAATAGCCTCAGGCCCACTCTGGCCTTCCCGGCAGCTGCCTGAGCCCACCAGGAGCATCCTGGCTGTTCCTCACGGTTGCTGCTGGGTCTCCTCATTCTTCATTGGGGAAACCACAAGCTTTTGGGGCAGGCAACATCTTCTATAGCACCGGTGAACGTGTCTCCTCAGCCCGGCGGGACTGGTGCCCGCCTGCATTGCCAGGCCCCATCGCGCTGCACGTGACCAGAGCCTCCATTACAGGCACTGCTCTCCCTCGTGACTGAGGGAACTGCGAGACCTAAGAGCCCATGTAGTTCTGAAATCTGTGCTGCTTGTTCCTGTACCATTTATTTTCCTCTCTCGCTGGACAGCACGTAAGTTCAGCTTGGCCCCTTCGAAACACAGCTGCTGTTTTTCTGCAGCTGGGCACTGCTATGTGGGCAGCATCTTGAAAAGGGAGACATAAACACAGAATATCAGATGTGAGTTTACATTACTCTGGAGGACAATACATGGAAAACCTGTGATGTAAATTTTAAATCAAGATTTTTAATATGAAGGTTTCTTCCTAAAGCCTTTACAGCTGTATGGAGGATTGGACAAATCCATCTCTGTACAGAACAGAGGAGGATGAGATGCTATTTACCCTGGTTCTCTTTCTCAAATGACGGCAGACTTGCTAGGTTACACACCATATCCCACCTTAATATCCTCAATTTAGGAAAATGCTCTGGGCTCTTTGGGATATCATTTATATACGTACTAACAGACTGTAAGTGTAAGCTGGAAGTTAAGCGCACGTTTCAGGTCCTCACAGCATGTTCTCCAGGCAGAGTGTTTACCTGCACTTCTTCCATTACTGCCTCCTGAAACCAAAGCTTACAGCTTTAAGGGATGAAGCAACTATTCTGCTTCATTTACCAGTAGCAAATATTTTTCCTGAGAATAATTGCTTACCCAGTGTGGGTTTGTATAAGAATTAAACAGGGTATTCCATTTAAAATTATTAAGAATATCTTTCTATACTCTCTGCTTCTCCTCTAATGCTCAGAATCACATAAAATAGTAATGAGCATACATAGCCTTCTGCTGTTTTCATAGACAAGGCAGTAAAAGAGACAGTTGCTGATCCCCTGAGTTCTAGCCCACGAATCAGAAAGTCTAATCAGCCACAGCGCCTGACACATTAGATAGCCCCTGTATTTCATTACTGCTGTATTAAAATCTTTCCTGCTTGAATTTTGTATCTTCTGTGAAAGAGAGAGAAAAGAGATGGAAGAGATAATCAAAAGAGGGCAAGATGAGAGGGCTTAAAGAAAAGTGATTCTCTTTTAACCTCCCCAACGTGACAGCTCGGGATGACACTCGCAGGGCGAGCACTGGGACGTGAGCACCAGGGGACTGCAGGCACCAGGAGCGGGTCCCAAGAGTGCTGGGGCTGCAGGGACACCCTGACACCAGCATGGACACTGCTGCCTCCCAAGGAAACGCTCACGGCACCGGCACCACTTCCCCCCGCGTGCCCACCCCTCTCCCCACAGCCGCTCTCGCTGCAGTGGGAGATTCAGGATACCGCAGGTTACGTCACAGAGACAGTTTGTTTGGAAGTGGCACAAGGGATCAATTGTAAGAGTTTCCTTGGAGAAGGCTCCTTCCAGGCAGCACCAGCCTTTAACTCCCACCGCGTGCAGGACGGCGGCAGCGCGCCAGCCAAGCGCCTCCTGGCAGGCTCCATAAACCCCAACCTCCTCAGATCCTCTTGCTGCTGCTTTGTGTGTGTCAGTCTACACTGACTTTTGAATTATGCTCTGAAAAAAGGACTTAGATTTAATTTTGCATAGCAGCCCAATAGAATTATTACATAATTCTCTGAATCAATAATTTGACTGCGCATGTTTGCATCTTGCCAAATCAAAAAGGACCAGTTCAATACCCACAGGCAGCTGCTAAGAGTTTCACAGATGTATGATATTGAACAATAGATGTCACTGTTATGCCAATAAAAACGGGGGTTATATTTACAGTTATTGACAGTTCCCACCTCCACAGCACAAAGCAGCTAAGCTAAAGGTACAAAGCCAGAGCGATCACTGACAGATGGGATACCTTTTTAAACAAACTATCCTGTCGTATGTTTTTTCACCCATACAATTACGCAATATTTTCAGAGATAAACATCAGTTAAAAAAAATAAGGCAAATAGATACATTTTCCTATGGCTTTATGCAAATCAGTCACTCAAGAACAGTACTACTACCTAAAAGGTACCACGAGTAGAGGAAAAGGAGAATTGAATGTTGTGAGGAGCTGAACTGAGAGCTAACAAAGATGGAAACATCTCTGCTTAGCTTTATCCCTTTCTGAGGTGGATGCATGGAGGCAACATGCACCTCCTTCATCAACAATATATAGGGAGCAAATGACCATTTCTGCATAGAAAACACCTGAACCACACACACAAGTAAGTATTTTCCACACCCAATTCCTCATGTTCTGTCCCTAAATGGCAAACCTTTAACTCATGCATTTGAGCTAGGGAAGCAAGCATGTAGTAAGGCAGGTTTGGCCCAACCTGCTCCATAAAGTGTCCCGGCTAGAACAGCAGTAGATGGCAAGGCTTGCCAAGGATGACCTGCTCTTCCCACCTCTCCTCGCCCACCAAGGCACCAGAAACGTGGCTCTGTGCAAGCTCAGTGCACCCAGATGTTTGACCTGCACACGCTGCTGCCTCTTGCTGCTCGCTTTCCTCCTGCTTGGATTTTGTTGCTATGGGTTGCACCTCAAAGCAGGATTAGTGGAATGTGGGCAGCTCCCTCCATCCTGCTCAGTGGCCAAGGACCTTCCCAGGAATGTTCTCTCTAGTTTGTTGACCGGACTGTGCTTGCTATTTCAACAATACTGTGATACAGAATGAACCATTTCTGCTTTTATTTACCTCTCCACTGAAAGTTTTACAGGTAAACAGTATCCTTACATCTCAGCTTCACTCTTCTCCTGTGTATTTCTTTTTACCATCTCACTTGCAAACATCTCCTCGCATGTCACATCAAAATCTGTTGCTGAGGAAAAGATGAGGAGGTCACAAGAAGAGGAATGCCTCAATATGAAAGCACAAAGAAGAGAAAACTTCAAGGAATAGTCTGTGGAATAACAACACTGTTTCCATCATGTATTCCTTGCAGCACTAAAGGAGAGCAAGAGGCAGAGCACCAGGTGAATTGCTTCACAACGTAATGTCTTTCAACATATCCTATGAGATACTACCTGCTTCTGTAGAAAAATAAAAGGAAAGTGATACAAGTATTTCATAAATCACAGTTTAGGTGCATATTTCAAAGATTCACAGGATTTGGGCACAAAGTAAGAAATGGGATGATTTGCAATATGATGTTGCCTGATGGCATGGATGAATTCCAGCCACAAGCTTCCAGTGTGAAAGGCTAACTATGAAAATTCCCTCATTTTGCATGTACCTTTACAGCACTAATACAACTGTATTCCTGGACACCATGACATCCAAAGTGCAAAACTTCAGCACCTATGGAAATACAAACGTAGATGTGCATCACTAAACATATAGTACTGACTAAAGCTATTATTAGCAACACCACTCAGTCTCTACTTGGAAAATCCCAGTTGCCTTGGGCTTTGTCTGAGCAGAAAACCGGAGAAAGCTCTGACTAGACCTCGTGAGTTAGCCTCATGGTAACAGGCTGAGCTGTAATACTCAGACAATAATAAAGCCCCAAATAAAGGGCTATATTCAGCTGTGCTTACTTGACGCTAAATCGAGCAAACTGCACAGCGGCTGCGGCAGAGGCAGGACCAGAAGGCAGCTTGTTCTCCCAGACTGTCTTTGCAGAGGGGAGCTTATTCTGATCCATTCATTTGCAGCCACCATTTTGGCTGACACTTCCGAGCTGACGTGGAAACTGCAGCTGCTCCAGCCGGGGAATCCGGGCGGCTGGTGCCGGGGCTGGAGCCCGCGCGGCTGCCGGCACTGGGCGCCCTGCTCGTCTCGCGCCTGGGCTGCAGCCCTGGCCAGCGCTCCCACCCCTGCCCGGCTGCCCAGCACCTCTGTGCAGGGCTGTGCACATGTGGGATGTGATGGGACACCCGGGTGAGGGCTGGGAATGGGACCCCGTGCCCAGGAGGGCCTCAAAGGTGCATTTTGCAACTGCACCTTGGCACTGCCCAGTCCCCCAGGTGAAGTCCTTCCTGGTCCTTCCACAGAGACAGAGTCACCAAATAACGTCCCACAGTCCTGAACTTCCCCTGTGCTGCCAGCTCAGGCCCAGATAAAGGGATTAAGTTTGTCTTGCAAGCTCAAAGGTAATTCATTTGGAAAAAAAAAAAAAAAAAACAGACAAGCTGTTTATCAGTGCAGTATCCCAGTGAAGATTTCTGCCCTTCCTGCTTCCCAGGTGTGCTGGATGCACAGCCGATGGGCACAAACACTGGCTAACGGATAACGGATAACTGGAGGATTAGCTGAGAGCAGAGCTACAGCGGTTCCTTTCCACAGGCCTCATCACTAGCGCCTGGAACAGGAGGATTTAAGAAGAGTTGTAATGAACAACTTTTTTGAACATCCTCTTTCTGGTTCTAAAGTTTGTAAGATAAAGTATTTGCTTTCAATATGGCCTTCTCCTAGGAGGTGTTTGATTTCCCCTTTCCAAGCACCAGTTCTAAAGTTCCAATAATGAAATAACCGCAGGAGGCCCACCAGAAATCATACGCTGGTCTTCTGCGAGCCACAAGAGCTGGCAGGACTGGCACAGACTGGAGAGAGCTGCAAGGGGAGATTTCAGTGCACGGCAGCAGAGCTCCCGTGCCATGGCCGGTGGGGAGAGCCACGGCTGCACGGGAGCAGGGTGAGCCCAGAGGAGGGCGAGAGGACGCTGGATAAGAGAGGAAAGTGACCGAATGGTTCAGAAAAATTGCAGATGAATCAAGTGAAGCTCCCAGCAGATCATGCTGTGGCCGTCCCGGCAGCTCAAGGGAGCGTGGGGCCATTCGGGTGCCTTGGACGGAGGGAATTCATCTTGGAGGACTGCTGAAAGAAAACACGTGGCTTGGGATAAAGAAGAAGGAAAGTTAACCGAGATTTTAACACAGATTGAATTGAGATATGGATGCACTGTGACAGTGCCCTAACCAAATTAGCATGCAAACCTTGATGTGAAAGATAAGAATACATTTTACAATCAAAGGCATGGTTCCAAGTTCGGCCTAAGGAAAGCAGCAGTTGGAGAATTCAAGCAACATGTACGTTATTTACTTTGCAATGGGAACTGCTGCCCAAGGAAGCTGTGGGTATCTATATTGGCCCCTCAGGAAACTCTTGGCACAGCAAGGTCTGCGCTGAAATCAAGCGGAGGCATATGAAATATCGGGGGATGAAAAACCCCTAGGAACTGTGGCCAAATTACAATTAACAATGAGACTTTCCCTAGAAATAACACAAGTACGAAGAGAACAGACTTAAATCTCTGTAGCATAACCAAATAGTAGTATTTACGGTTAATTATCAGACATTAAATGATTAGATTAACCAGGCTGTGTTTATACAACGCTCGCTTTTCTTGCTCATTCAGCTAGAATCAGCTACAAACAGAAATGCACCCCATAAATGAGCTTCAGTTGTTTAACAGGCTAAGTAAATAGCTGACCTTACTATAATTAATTAGGAATCTTTATTTAATTGAACATTCATGGCCACCAGAGCAATGCAAGCTTAAACCCCAGCACACTTATCTGATTCTGACTTCACTACAAAAAAAAGTCTGTTAAAAGATCAGGATGGATTTTCACTGAACCTGTGAACACACAGGCTGGGCTCTACGGACACCTGTAGATGTAGTGACCTTCCGTTTCCAAGCTCAAAATACAAAGGGGGGCTCCATGGCTACAAACCCAGAGAAACCAGTTAAAAGTCATGCTAAAATGCCTGGAAACAAGTTTCCTCCATGTACAGAGGCTTTCAGTTTAGAAAGCAGAGAGAAACCACATAGATTGAGATCATCAAAGAAAGAAAGGAGGTCAGTCAAAACTTCATATGACCAAAAAAGATGGAAAAGGACTAATTCAGTGAACTCCTTTTGCATCGTCCTTATACAGCAGCAGGGTGTGCTTGTGAGTCACCGGTTGAGCTCAGATGCAACCCGCCTCCTGAATGTGTGACTATAAACAAAGACAGAATAAAATTCATTTTCCTATCCCCTGAAAGCCATCCCGCCCTGGTAAGACTTTGTTCCAGCTCATTAAAACCGTATTTCGAGAACTGTGCCCAACTCAATTAATTCCGAGCCCTTTTTGCCAAAATAGTTCATGCTAATGATTTATAACTAACGGGCAGCAGCAGCGTGTGAACAGTAGGAGCTTAGATGTGGAGTAAGCGCCATGGATAGCCAGAAGAGCCCATCTATTGCTCGCCTGCTGTGGAACACACTTCCTGCCCCCCGTAAGTGGGAATCTGCCAGAGCATCCCAGCAAGGGAGCGCACAGCCAGGGTACTCACATGCACCTGCACCCGGGGGCATCCAGCTCCTGCGCCTATGGCCATCCTCTCAAACACAGGGGTCCACAGGGAATGCTAAGGAAAGAAGCTCTCAGACAGCTGGGTTTTCCCTCCATCTTGACAAGTCCCCTCTGGATACAAGGCACTTTTATCAAAGGAACTGGTGTTTCCTTGTTTTTCAAGTGTATTTGCAGGCAGACTGCATCTTCATCTAGCAAGCGGTACCTCCATCTCTGAGCACTACTAGCTGCTGAAACCAAGACGGAAACAAATAGGATGCCAATACAGAAATGCTTGTAAAGGGCACTGAAGCCGAAAGGCACGGCGGATGATTACTGCAAGGAGCCGACCGCATTTAAACACCACTGGGTGTCTAATCATTTCATCACTGAAGACAAACAGCAGGGAAAGCAGAAGGACAGGTGCTCCCTGCTCCAAGTTCCGCCCTGCCTGCACCGCTGCTAAGGTCTTTCCCGTGACTTCCTCTGACTCCGGATCAGCTGCTTGTCATGTTTGCTGGGATAAATGGCTGGATGGGACCAACAACTAGAGAGAGATCAGACAGGGTGAGGAAATGGAGGGAGATTGTCCTCGATAGATACGATTTTTAGCATTTAATTTCTCCCACTGCTTTGCTATCCTTCCAAGAACTTCAGCTAATTAATTTGCAAACTGACTATTTGAATATTAAGCACAGAGAGGTGCCTGATCCTGTAAGCTTTTTCCAGAGAGTGGCTCTGCAGCGGTTCTCCTTGGGGATGGTGCCACAGGCTGCATTATGCGGACAGGCACCCGCCGAAGGTGCTTGGCTGGACGCAGCTCTTCCAACCTCCATCAGGCCGCGTCCCTCTGCAAGGCTTCGTGGCACATCCTCTCCCCATGGGCTACACAAGAGCCAAGATCCTTCACCTGATTTTTGCGAAGGAAGATCCTAGCATTTGTTTTAAATGACTCATGAGAACTTCATTCAGACAAACAGACGAGGGGAGAGCAAAGGAGAGTAAACAGATGCTGTAAGAAAAAACACTGCTTTTGCCATGGCAAAGTAACTCCCATTTCCCCCAAGTATTATCACAGAATCACAGAACGGTTAAGGTTGGAAGGGACCTCTAGAGATCATCTGCTCAGAAATGGCGCTGCTTTGCATGAACACCTTTTAAAAATCACATCAAATGCCTTCCTCACCTGCGTTTTGGTGAAGATGGGCAGAATCATGGGAACAGACGCATCTAAAAAGGTACATACATAAATGTGTGTGTGTATATATGCACGCACATACGTGTGTATATATATATGTACATAAAATGTTTTACCAGCATTAGAGAAAAATCTACACAGATCAGGTAAGTAACATTTTCTGTAAGTCCTTTTCTTACAAGTCTGATCCTTGCAAAATAAGACTCTACTTTTCACAACAAAAAAATACTTGAAAGCACCACAGGAATATTCTCCTACAAGTCTGAGCCACTACTTTCAAGAAAAACCACCAGGATTTCCCTGCAGACACACTTAAGAATTTTTTAAGCAGCCAAGTTGCTAGGAGTTAAGGCAGCAGCACTGCAACAGCTCTCATCTTAGAGCACTTGCAGAGGACGGGGCCCGGCGCAGCTACAGCGCACGGGATCTCTTGGCACTCAGCTGGCTGCCGCCCTGTTCTTCCTTGCAAAGAACTGCCCGGAAAGAGCGGACTTTTTCTTGGATCTCCGTCAGGATGCCAATCTTTTGTCCCAGGACTGCTTCAAACTGTGCAGCATAAAAATCTACGTCGTAGTCTATCTCTTCAGCCACTTCTAAGAATACTCTCAACCACCGCAGAGATTCCTGATGCTCCTCAATAAGTGTCCTCTTATCCATCTCTTTCCTCTTCTTCTGTGTTTTCCCTCTGGCACTGAAAGTGAATAACTGGGGAGCGACTTCCCCCTGTGCCTGTACCCCCAACTGCTGTGGCTCAGCTGTCCCGGGCAAGCTCTGCAAAGCCCAGAGTTTCTTCCCATCTTTCGAGCGGTACAGGGACCGCGACACCTCCTGAGAGGGTTGTCCAAGGGCACTCAAGCTCATGCCCAGCTCCTTCACGCGGTTGGCGTAGCGCAGCGTGTTCAGGGTGTGCTCGCAGGACCTCATGCCTGGGGACACGGTGGCGATCATGCAGGTAGAGGAATTCTCCCCAATGAAGGAGTCCCGCAGCACCTGGGTGAGTTTGCTAGCTCGGAAGGGCGTGTGGGCTTTGTTCCGGCCCAGCGCCCGGATACACTCCTTCAGGGCCAAGAGGCTCTTATTAATATCAGCCCCCTCCAGCCGTGTCTGCCTGTCTGCGGTGCAGATGTCAGCTCCTCTTTCATTCCCGGCCAAATCGATCAGGGAAAACTTGCCGTACAAATGGCCCCTCTTCTTGAGCAGGATCTGGAAGATGGCGTGGCTCCGGGAAGAGTGGGTGTTGGCAGACGTCTGGCCTGACATGCGACACTTGCTACCAGTTTCTATCAGCTTGATGACATCTTCGACACAGGTGATCTCTTGTTCCAGGAGTCCTACCACCTGAATCTGTTGTTTACCATCTTCTAGCACCCTAAGTTGCTTCTTCCAGTTCAACAGGTCAAACACCTTGCCCCCATAAATCTCAAAGAAGGCCCCGTAGACCCGAAGCTCCAACTTCTGGCAGTTAGGGTCCTGCAGCCTGCTGAAGATGTCCTCGGCTACCAGGACATAGATCCCTTTGGCGCACTCTGTGTTCTTGATGGAGAAGTCTCCTCCCATGGTGTATGTCTTGCCACTGCCTGTCTGGCCATAGGCAAAGCAGGTGGCCATGCCCCCCTGGAAGACAGTCTCCACCAGAGGCTGGGCAGTGTGCTTGTACACCAGCTCATTGGTGGCATGGTCATCGAAGGCAATGTCAAAGCGGAAGACCTGGTTTTTCAGGTATCGAGTGAGGTCCAACTTCTGCTTGGCTTCATGCACCATCACCACATCCTGGCTGGGCACAGTCACCACATCGAAGTCGTTGAGCTCAGCTTCATACTGGTTCAGCGGCCGCTTGCGGACACACACGGAGATGCGATGGGGCCGGCTGGGCTTGGTGGTCTGCACGGCCTCGCAGTCCAGGTGGCTGCGGTATTCCTGGATCATGTCCATCACATCGGCCCTGGAATGGAGCGACACGGTAGCCTGCTGGGCTCGCCGCTCCCTCATCTCCAGGCGCCGGCGCTCCCGCTGTTCCTGCAGCCTCTCCACCTGCCGTACACATGGCGACGTCCATCGACGGTTACAGCACCCTGCACCAGGTCGGCGAGCCAGGGGCTCCCTGCCATCCCCGGATGGCTTCTCCACCTTGATGGGCTGCGGCAGCATTTCGATCACCAGGCTCTGGTCCCCTCTGGCTGATGGAAGGGTCTCAATGCCGCTTTTTGGCATGCTCCTTGGGGCCAGGTGTGGGTTGAGGGCGAAGGCGAGCTGGAGATCCACCTTCTTGCCCTTGTTGGCCCCTTTCTCAATCCACTCCACGGTGATGCTGGAGGTGTTTCCATGGAGCTCTGTCACCATTGCTTGGTGGATGCGCCCATCGCTGCGCTTGATCTCCAGGTAGGTGCCCACCTGGATCTGCCCAAACTCTCCAGCCATGTGGTCCCCAGGATGTGGCCACAGCTGCTGGGACGGAGGAGCCCTCCCAGTCTGGGGGCTGGACCGGCAGGGCCAGAGCTTGTGGCGGACACCAGGCCCGGGCGGGGGGGCTCTGCGCGGCCACCCTACACCTGGCCCCACCTCACAATAGGTGACCTCACCCAGGGGCCTTGAAAGGGGGAGTGGCTTTAAAATAAACAATTCTGCATTTTTTACCGGTTGCCACAGGTTCAAGGACCGCATAAAGCTGCCATTACCTGAAAAGGCCCATGTGAATCTGCAGGCTGGCGGGTGGCCGCCGCGACACATCATGTCTAATTGGATCAGTCACATTACGTTAAGCTAATGGGACTGACACAAGAATTTATAGCAGCGAAACAAGTGCAGGGATTCAGCCGAGCATTTCTGTCCTGCAATGACCACAAAAATGGAGCAAACAAGATGTTGTTTTCAATTACTTGAAACATACATTTTGAATTATTCTAAAAGGCTTTGCATGCCTTGAAATCCCACTTGAAGATAAATGGGTTTAATATCAAATGAATGAAGAAGAGCAGTGGTGAGAGTGCAGCAGTTGTATCTGCACTTACCAGGACAAAGTTGGTATCATTTTATTAACTGGAACAGTCAATGATATTTTTAATCCATTTTCGTAGTGCTTTTCAGTCATCTAGATTCCTGAAAAGAGAATTTCAAAGTCCTGGTTACAAGAAAATCTTTTTAGGAGCCTGACATATGTGAAGAGATTTGGTTGACTGTGACAGGTAGATTCAGGCATTCAGCGATGAGGACTATTATTTACAAAAACACTCAAATCTCATGCTAACCAGCAGAAGAACCTTTGCAGAAATACTAGAATTATATAAGCTTGAAGAAAAGAAATTCAGAAGGTTTATTTAAAAAGGTCAATAATTATCTCCATTTGTTCTTGCCTTTGGATTGATAGGACTTCAAATGATGAATTCAAAGTGTCTGACATCACCAAAGCCTAAGGTTAAGGACAATCTTCGATGTCCTTATCTACCAGTACCTTTTGCAGCCCAAACACCAATTAACACATGCCATAACTTCCCGAAGGACAGTAATTAACATTCACATCTCTGTCTGGGATGCAGCCACCCCTGCTGCTGATCTTATAGCTACCTGTTGACTACAGTCTCATGCTTCAAACGTGCTTCAAAGGTAACTCAAAACACTTCTGCCTAGAGAAAAACCTCTGCTATGGAGAGATCTCATTCCTGCGTCTCCATCTGACACTGCCAGCCTGTTGGAGTAGTAAAACAGGAGCAACTCGCTGAGGTTTTGGAGATAAAACCTGCCACGTACATGTTGAGATACGCTTGAAGAAATACAGAGCATCATGGATATAGAGTAAAGCTGTGATTTTTAAGGGATTGTTCAGCTTTGCACAGCAACACTGGGTCTCTTCGCATGACACTTAGCTGAAATCCTTTTGCCAAATCCAGAGGTCAGAACAGGCTGGAGGAGCCGGCTGTATCCCACGAACGGGCTGGAGTGAAATCAGTCCTTGTGGCAAACTGACTTCTCTGCTTAACATTTGGAGCCCTTTTTAGAATCTCAGAGAGGCATCAGAGTTCAGACAAGCTTTTGCTTGAGGAATTGGATATTTGCTCCTGGAGAGCTTAACAGCTTCTGCTCCTCGAGGACACGCGCGCGGCAACGTGCACTTCAGTAGCTCTGCGATCGCACCCACTGTAAGCCCTTGCTCATCTTAGTTTTAATTAGCGGCGTCTTTGTAACAGCAGATGACCCAATTTTAAGCAAGTACTGAAACAGCCTCAGATAACCTTAACACAACTGGTATTTTTGGGGTGTTACTAGGCTTTCTCAAGCCTTGCGCAGAGAAAGATGGCTTTTTAAAGGCTCCTAACTGAGTGAGGTTTGCTAGGCAACTGCAATTAGATGTAGATTCATTTTCCAAAGCTCTTACAACTCTTTTCAGCCCAAATAATTACTAAAGGAAAACAGTGGACTTCCAAATGCTGTTATATATTACCACTACATGGAAGTTGTGATCTATGATAATATACTCGGTAAATAGCATATCTCCAGTTCAAACACTCTGACTCAAAAAGCAGCCAACAATGCCAGGAGTTCTCATAGCTGGACCATAGGATAAGAAAACAGATAGATACCAGTGTCAAATGCTGCTTTACTAAGTGTGTAAGCCACTAATGACATAAGTTACTAAATATAAGCTCAGAGCAGGCAAGCTAGAAACAAATATTTCCAATGGGTTCGTATTTGATAATTATAATGAGTTTTAAATAAGGCAGCATTTTTTCCCTTTACTTTCTTGGTGCAATGCTTTCTGCTGTTGAAGACCTAAAGATCCTTATTTGAGGCATAGCCCCAGTTATATCTCATCATTTGTCCCTGCATCTTGAAAACACTATTTGCATAGGCTACTTTATAATTCCAACGTGACAATATGATATAGCCTGTGAATTATAGAGGAGGAATTCACACTTGCTGCACTTAGCAGCTCTCAGCTTCCAGTTTAATACCCTGCTTGGGAAGTGCTACCCAATAAGTCACTCCTGGAGTGTCTCACTGCTCCTCATCTAATTGCACTTATGATTTTGTACACAAGAGAAATAAAACTTAAACAGGTGCATCATTTATAAAGAACATATTAAAAAGAAAAAGAAAAGATGTACTTATTGTTAGTTTGACTTTTCTTGTCTTAAACTATTAATGGTTTTGACAGTTATGTGCTGGTGACAAGCTTTTATCATCAAATGCAGATGGGAAAATCAGAGATCAGAGCAAAACAGGGATCAATTAAACAGTACTTTAAAACAGAAATGCAAAATCCTTTTCCTAAATTACAAGCATGACAGTAGGAATGTTATTTTAAAAAGACAATGATGTCCTTAAGTGTGGACATTCTGCACAGCCACAGCCCCAAACTAAGCTCCAAGGAGCAGACCTGCCTGGGGACATGGAGCACAAGCTCGGGCTCATGTGAAACCAAAGCTGCCTTCCAGCTCTCCCAGCAAGGGCCTTCAAAGGAAATGGCTGCTCAGACATTCATTTTTTCTCTGTTTTTCAAAATCCCGAAGAACCATCTCAATATCCCACTTTTCCTGCAGCTGCCTGGAGAAGGAAAGAGGGGATGGGGATGGAAAGGGCCAAACTGCCACCGCTCTCGTGGGCACGTATCCCATGAAACGTCACCGAGCCAAAGGCTGGGCTTTAATCCAGATTCATGCTTACAGGGATGGTTATTTATTGACCATCATTAAAGCAGTATCTCAAGGCTTTAAGTCAAAATCAGGACTCAGCTGTGCCAAACAGTCCCTCGATATTAGCACAGAGAGATAATTTTTCTTTGGTGAGTTTTTAGCATGGGTTTAACAAGGTACTTAAGAAGTGGAGAGGAAAGGGAAGGAATAGGCCAGGCTCTCCAGGGAGAGCAGGGGAACAGTCTTTTCCCAGTCTCTAAAGCTTTTTCTCTGTAAAGAAAACCCCCAAATAAACTCACACACATACCATGCAAAAGCCTAAAATCCTGTAACTTATTAAAAGCTTATTAAACACACTCCTCAAAATAATTTGCAAATGCATGCAAAGTTTTTTGCCTGCATTTTTTAAAACACCACCAAATTAAGGAAGAAAGTAAAGGATATGCAATTTTGCTAGAAGGTATGAGAGAGTAAATGAAATGTGCTGCAGCAAAGACAACACACAGTGCATCAAAACAGGAACATTTACACGATGTAAAAGACAAAGTTCCACATTTCTTCTATTGCTTTTCTACTGCTATCAAGCCAACCATTAGCTTGTCCTGTGAGCAAAAAGTTGTAATTGCAACAGTCAATACAGAGAAATTGTTCTTTGTACCAAAACCCACATAACTTTCAGATTAAGCATGATGGCAAACACCAGTTTTCATCTCACACATCGTGGGAGCTGCACCATGCAGAGATCTGCCCACACAGGTCCCTGAAGGACCTGGACCCTGGTCACTATTTGTTTCTTTGCTTTGTTTTTCTTTTTTTTGGCTGCTGTTTGTGCAAAAGCAGCCTGGCTAAGAGAAACAACTGCTGTTCTTTAAGTGTCGAACCACAGATGGGCTCCACCACATCGAGAGGCTGCACGACTTGCATAATGTTCTGCTGAGGAACGGGACCGCTGCCAGCTCTGTACATTCCTAATAGAGCTAAACTCTGCATCTCCGCGCAGTGGAAACAATGTTCATTCATCTTACCAAGTAATAAAAACCAAAATAAGATAATTATCAGTGTCATGTTAGAAGAGGATAAATTCCAGCAAACTCAATGGAAGTTGCAGATGAGTTACCAAAAAAAAAAAAAAAGCAGTATATTTTTTTCTCAATGTTTTAATGAGGTATACTCAATTTTTATTATTATGTCTTTACTAGTCTCTTGCTGGCAGAATGCAGTATTTAGAATTAATGTAACTAATCTGAAAATTGGAGAGTGAATGCTGCTAATTTACACAACAGTTTAGTTGGGTCTAATTCATTTCATAGTTAGAAACATTCTGTTAATGTTTAATACATAGAGAAGCTTTTAGGAACAAACTCTTCCTAATTACTGAATCTTTCTATCCTCAACTGGCTGAACGTGTAAACAGAGTCGTACTTAAATGCTCCAAGATCCACCACACAAGACTTTCATTAAAAAAAATACAGAGCCATGCAGTCATACAAGTGCTTTAAGCCTTAACATTTCAGAGGACTTAACAAATGTTAATTAAAATCTGATCCGACTCTTAGAGCCATGCAGGTGTCTGGGCTTTTTTTAAAGTCACCACAATCTGCAATTCTGAGCCGCCTTCCTTGCACTGAGATCCCAAGACAGCAATAACTTAAAGGGATCAAGCCCAAAGTCAGACAAGCCCCCTACACACACACATATTTTGTAGGTCTTGCTACCTGAAGTGCTGCATAATCTTCCTGCTCTTTGAAATCACAGGAAAAATAAGGCTTTGCAGTGCTGAAAATCACACTACTTATTTACACGCTCACATATGGACTTCAAGTAACTAACTTTAGATGCTGAAATCTGAAAGCTGAGACAGGTAATAATTTAAAAAGTTAAAAAGAAGAGGGTTGTTGAAGGCTGTTACCCTCTCTTGGTCTCCAAAAGCAGGCGCTTGCTTCCCAGTAAGCTGCCTGCCATTATAATGATTGATCTTGGTGCTTTATGAACAGCATATGCAGCCCTTCTGTGTTTAGATAAAAGATTACAAGGACTATCAATCCTCATGCACTGGTGTATAATACTAAAATGATCGAGAATTAATACATTTCTACTATGGACTAAAACTACTTAAATATATTAGCAGTAGCTCCAATCTGCAGAAGGGCTGAAGCCCTGCCAGACACCCAGTCTGTCAGATTCAGCTTAGTCTTTGGTGGGTTACAAATCTTCGTATTTCAGTTAACTTCTTCTGCTAAGCGTTTCATCCTACTCCCAGCTCCTTTAGGATCTAACATTTGAGGATTAGCAGTGCCAAGGAACCAGTGGGACCTGACTGGGAGCTCTCCTTGCTTGCCAGGCCACAGCAGCTGCTGGGGCTGGAGATGTTCGTGCGTTTGGGGCTGGAGGTGTTGGGAGGGAATCATGCGCTGTGCTCCCAGCTTAACTCAGGAGTAACTTCATGTTCCTTGTAGCATTCTTCTACAAATAACAAAAAAATGTTTTGCTCTCTCTCACGGCTTCTCTCATGACCTCGGCGAGGCTTAATTGTTATGAAGGGCTGTATATGTTGTCAGTATTAAAACAATCTTACGTGAAGGGTGGGACTGCAAATGCAATAATGTGATATAGTGTGGTAGGGGGAAATCAAATCAGCCTCCAAAAACTCAATAGCTCTTTAGCACAGATCAGCTGCTATGTGGGAAATACCTTTGAGGAGCAGCTCTGGTGTCCTCCAGTGTAAGGGCCCTTTCAGTATCTTTTATAAAATGTTTCTCTGTCTCCCGCACCAAGACGGTGGCTCCTTCAGCCCTTCTTATGACATGTCCCCAAATTTTCAAGAGCAGCTGGTGGGACTGCCTGTGTCTTGGCAGCAGCCGCACGGTACCGTCAGCTAGTTCTGAGGGAAGGAGGAGGACAGACACACTACAGCTACCATGCTCACTGCCAAATGGGCTGTAAATAACCCATTTCAGTGCTACAGTCTCAATTTTTTTATACACATGGGCGTTTAAAAGTTTTCCAAGTTATTGCTAGCAGTTGTATATTGGCCAATAAAAGAAATGGTTTTCCTGTGGTTTTTTTCCTCCCTTCCCCCATTTTGGGCTTATGTATCTGCTTGCAAAGCCACCTCATACATAATGTAGGGCAATAATCCGCAGGCCGCACGCCTTGCCCATGTGTAAACAGCAGGAGAAACCCATTACTCACACTGTAGCCTTCAAACGCAGCTCGAGTTTGACAAACATTAAACAATTTGGACTGGCTGCAGAAAGCAGAGCTTCCTCTGAGCACCTCTCACGAGCCTCATCATCCAGCTCTTCCTCAGAAAAGCTGGGCAGAATTAATGATTTCCGCAGAGCAAACGAGTAGGTGTCAAAGCAATGCTCAGGAGCGCTGCCACGTTCTCCTCAGTGAGAGGGAACCGTGTTTCACCGCTCCAGTGTTTGTCCTCTTGGCGTTTTTTTTCTACCCACCTCAACCACAGCCGCTGTTTGGTGTGTCCGTGAGCATCCCGTTGTGTGTGTTATTGGACACGCTACCATTTGATAAGAATTTAAAATAAAGCATTTCCTTCTGCAAGGTAGCCCTGTCTCATTTGTTTGTGTTTCAGTCATGTGGCTGAAGCGCAGCGCCGTTTTCTACTAAAATAGGTGTCTTTTTCTCTCAAAATTTGAGGTGGTGGCTCTCTTTCTGCTTGCATTTAGCTGGCTTGCACTAGGGAATCAGACCCGGATGGCACTGCTTTTCCACGGTGGGAATATCCAGCCGGGAATCTAGGTGCTTCCAGCAAGCATAAAGCTACACAGTATAAAGCCTGGTCTTCTGCTGAACAGATCTCTAGCAAACAGCAAATAAAGGATTAACTGCCTGCAGCACTAGCCCTTCCACTAGAATATTTATAGCTTTCCAAATTATTAGCTTTTTAATTAATACTGAAAGATCTGAAAGCACCTAACTCTAATTATATTAACGAATTACAGACATGAAAATTAAAATTCAGTTGCTCTAATATTCTGCTCAGAAACGTGCAAAGAGATTTGATGTTTTGCTAATAAATGCTTCTCAGCTGTTATGTTACTAAATAAAAAGAGAAAATGTACCTTTCTGGTGAGCTTTAAGTGCTCCTGCCCTCGCTTGGAATTAAACAGCCAATACAAACAGAAGCTCTGGAAATAGAACATACTCATCTCTCATCCTCTCTTCAGCTGTAGCATTTTATGGGAGCACAAGCAGTGCTTATATTCGGGTAGCAGCTTCACACGCACGTTCTGGTTACAGTCAGCTTCCTTCTCTCTCCTTTTTCTCCCTGCCCATACGTATATGCACTGTGAATACACACTCATGGGGAAGGAATCGGAAGGCTTTTCAATGCAAATCAAGTATCAGCTGTATCAGCCCTTCCAGAAATGCAACGTTCTTGTCCTGGCCAGTCAAATACCCCCATTTGCTTTCTCCCACCAAAGAATTACCCCAGGGCTAACTGGGTTGCATTTGGCAACTTGGTGAGTGAGGCACCAATGCAGAGGGCTCTTCCACATCAGACCTACTCCCGACCTGCTCCGCTTTTCCAAACGAAGCAGCTGGGTCTGCAGCAGGACAGTGACAGGAGGGGATCAGCCCATGGTGGCTGCAGCACTGCTTGGGCACCCACCTGTACTGCCCCAGGGCATGCGGCTGCAACTGGGCTGCCAGGAGGACTCGGGACACAGAGCTCCCCACTTTCCTACCATGCCCATATGTTATAGTACGCCTATATGGACAGTATAAATGCCTGTGTAATGCACAGTGGCCAGCCACTTTATGAAAAGGCAAATTAAACATTCTGCAGAGGCCCAGAAAAGGTCTTTTGTCACTTATAGCTAATATAAGGCTAATACTGTTGATTAATGAGGTGCAGGTTAGAGGGCTCCTAAGACTTGCTCTCTGCACCAACTAAGCGCGAAGGGCCCAGCATTAGCACTCATTTAGTTTCACTGCAAGTGTGATGATACATAACTGTGCTAGAAGATTTCTGCCTTAAGGAGATTATATTAAGTCATGTAACTTCAGAAAAGTTTTCCCTTGGTTACTCGAGCGCAACAGCAAAATCAGATCCTCCTGCAGACACAGACACATATTCTGCCGTATAATCCAGATTTCTCGCTCAATCTTTTAATATCAAAGTGAATGAAACACCCATCCAGAATAGCTAGCACTGCTTTAAGAGTCGTAGAATCATCTGTTAGTTTGTTTTATCTACCACACAGTGGAAGTAACAGCCTGACGACTATGCTGTAACCGGATTACTGGAAGATTTCTTATGAATTATTGCATGAAAAGACAGCAGTATGTGTGGTGTATGCCAGCAGTATAGGTTGGTTTTAGCCACACACATGCTTTATACTCATCTTGGTATGTTATCAATTACTGTAATTTATGTAATAAATTGTGCTCAGGGAGCCACCTGTGCGAGCTGAACATACATGGAGGACATAGGCTCAACAGTAACATATATATGACAAAATGCCTGGCAAACACTAATCATCATGATTCAGAGGCTGATGAACCTACAGGACTATCCTCTTTGTATGGCTGGTAGTTCAGTACATCTGCACAATGTGCTTTAGTGCAAAAGATCAATGCATAATTTTAAAATTGCAGTTTTATTGCTGGAGAATAACACAAAATTGAACAGAATGATCAAAGAGCAACAACATACCACGGATTTATATGTCTCTGTGCATGGTGAAGGCTTCAGCTTCTGAAGCCTTCTCAGCAGCACAGCTACAAGTAACCTCTTTGTTCCTGTAATTTGTTTTCTGGACAGAATTCCCTGCATTTTCTATAAATTTGAGCAATTGCTTATAGCTGCTTGAAAACATGTTTTTAACAACACAACCAATTAAGGGAGCACATCAGCAATGCAAACGAGAAAAAAAAAAAAATCCACCACGTTAGGAGTGCTCATCAGCTCTAACCCATTGCTTCCAAAGGAACTACAACAATTTGTGTTTACAGCCTTACCAGATCCAGGAAGCATCAAGAGGTGGCTGTGGAATCTCCATCTCCAGCAGGTTGGGGCAGATGATCTCCAGAGGCCAGCACTAGGCTCAACACTGTTGTGGTTCTCTGAATATTCCCTGCCCAAAGAAACACTAGCAAAAGTATCTGTGTTATCTGTCTACCTATTTGTATTTAAATCAATAGAATGCATTTTTATACTAACATTTTGCCTTCGAATTTTTAAGAAGCAAGCATTTTGCTTCCAAACACTGACTGCTGAGGTAAGTGGTACTGATACACAAAGTTTCAGTTAACAAGAAGTACATAATGCTTCATGCTAGTCCAAAACTGAAATGGAAAATTTGGCACCGGAATCTTGTATCCAGATTCCAGGAGATGTTGTCATTTACAGGAAAGGCAGTTTTACACTGAAAGATTCCCCCAAACACAGGTTTCCCTGGCAACTCTAGATAACTCTGAAACCTCAAGTAACAGTCTGGAAAACACCTAAAACAGGAGCTTAGTTTTGTTCTGCTAAGAATACTGGTTAAAGATCAGGTCATCTGAGACGTTCTTGTGTTGCCAGCAAGGCTGACCCACCTGCATCCACCTCAGCTCTCCACATGGCCTCGCCGCCTCCTACCCCAGCCCTGATAGCACCCTACAGCCTGAACCCATCGCTGCAGCAAAGACCAGAAGAAATAAAATTTCTCCCTCTCATTGGCAACATCTGGAGCCTGACTCCAGGGGACCAACAGGGACAAAACCATCTGTGAATATTCCCTACCGTCCTCAAACCTACAACTATCCCTCTCTCTACTCCCTACCCTAGGCCTAAGCCACAGTCTAGTGACCATTACCCAGAAACCAACTTTGACCTTTATCCGTTATCTGCTTTCTTCAGGTCTCAGATGAGTCTGGAATTAATGGAGATCTTTAGATACTACTCCATCAAAATCGCAGCTTGAATATAAGCCATTAGACCAGTGACCTCCAGGTGTCCTGGAAGGAAACTGGAGGCGTTCACCTGTAACAGCTTCAATCTGCATTTAAGGCACTGTAAGAACCCACTTGGAGAGGCTCGGCCGTGGAGGAGCATCAATTATGTCAACTGAGATCGTGGTATTTATAATATCACACCAGCAGTTCCCCTCCTGTACAGAATGAATGGATTCATTACAGTTTTTATGTCCTTTAGAAAAGGCAGGGATTCACCACCAATGTAGGCAGGACGGCAGCCTTCCTGGGGGGTACGGATTCATTAGGAATAGCCAGCGCGATGCATCCCGCCGGGATGCTGAGCCGGGAGCCAGCAGCAGGGCATGGGCAGCGCCGCTTGCAGGGGAAGGCAGCGGCTGGCACGACTCCTGGGCTGTGCCCACATCCCCAGGCCCTTCTGCCAACCGACACCTCTGCTGTGGCTTCACCGGCAGAGTCACAAACTCCTTCCTCAGGCCCAGCTCTGCTCAGTGCTGCTGCGATTCATTACTGCTCATTTACCCCCTTTGCAGTCCAGGACAGTGGTAACTGAAAGGCCCAGGAATAAGACCTTTAATCTTAAAAGCTGAAACTGGAGCACAATAGAGCAAAAATTCAAGGTAAAAACGTAGCTGTGAACCGTTCTCAAGAGCCCATCCATCCCCAAACACACGACCAGCAATGGCTTAAATGAGTTTAGAAATGCTTCCCTTGAAACCTGAGTGTTCCCTAAGCTGCTTTTAATTATTACGGTTAAATGCAGAAAAGTTTTAACTGGAAGCTTTAAACATTCTTTTAAAGATAACTTGAGGGAGTTGAGATGAGGAAAAGAAAAGAATTAAATATGCTTTCTGTCTTTTCCAATCTGCATTGCTTTTCCACCCAAAGCCCTGGCCTTTCATCCTCCTCCATGTCTTTTCAAGAAGGTTCATTAAGAAGCGTCTTCAGAAAGAATAAAAAAGGAGGACGGTGCCTACAATCGCTGGCAGCCCGGCAAGCCTGTCTGCACGGTGCCTGGCAGCAAAGGCACCCTGACAAGGGGTGCTGTTCCTGAGAATAACTGTTCTGAAGGTGGACTGTCTGGTTTTAAAATTCAGAGGCACCAGGGAAGCGCAAGCAGGAAATGCTCCCTGGGAACTCTGCAGAATGAGTGTGCTCATCTGCACCGGCCCTTGTCTTGAGACCTGAAGGAATAAGAAAACACAAGGATTCCACCTAGGCCATCGATATTTTAGCTGACGCTTCTACCAGTATCGGCAGCTGGTTTCAAAACTACTGCAGCCACTGGGAACTGCAAAAAAACCCTGACCTGCTTATCCTTTATGAATAAATATATTCGTAAACAGTTTTTCGAAACTAGGTGTATTGTTTTCTGTGTGATTTACCACTCTGCTACCCATTAGTGAAAACATAAATATTTAGAGGAGGTTGAGCTACTCTGTGTGCAGGGCACAAACATGCTAAACATTCCTGCCTGCACACTGGTCATTAGGACAACAATATTCTTTGTGAAAACCAGTGTATTTCCACTTAAATAGTTAAGAAAATGGCAGCAATCAGATCTCTTCTAATTAGGAGGCAGCAGACATTACGTAGTAAATATTATTTGCACCACACTCCATCTGACCTTTTAAGGTTATTTGCGCCCTTTATTTACTGCTTCTGGGATTTGCAGAAATTCATCTATTTATCTTTGTTAGAAAGGTAAATAAAAACAGCTTCATAAATACAGGTTTATTTTCCCTGAATTGATGAGAAGTGAAACATTTACCATTTTACTCAGTGCTATGTCATTCACATCCCAGTTTTTTATTTTTGCATTTACTAGGAATTTTTTTTAGGGGGAAGTGGAAGGGTGAGGAAGAGGCATTTATAGACAGAATTAAATATTCAAAAGTAAAATTTTTTAACGCAGTCAGTGAATTGGTTGTTTCTTGCCAGAAATGAATCTGTTTTTTTCTGGTGGCAGTGGATATATATTAGGAACCAGTTATATTACCCAAAACAAAGAAAATTGTTACCGTGCCCCTTCTAATGGAAATCATCTAAGCTGTCAAGCTGTCACTTTTCAGCAAAGGATGTTTTCTTTAATGCTATATGTGCACTACATTGTATACTCTAGGTCACACTTACCTTAAACTTTCAACCTTCCAATGGGAGCCTCCTCCGAAGAGTCATCCTCTTCAGCTCACGCACAAAAACAACTCAATGAAAATCAATGCCAAAGCAAAGATTCCAGGAACTCCAGTGTCAAATTAATGCATAAAACAGAAGGGACTGAGAAAGGAAACCACCAGCTCAATCACATGAATGCATTTCTAGCCTTTTTATGATGCTGAGCTGCATTTTGCACCTCAGTCACCCAGTAATTTCAGTAGTCTAATAAAGACAAATGTTGCTCGGTGGGAGGGATGGTACCAAAAACAAGCCAGGGTAATCATTTTTTTTTTTCAAATTCATCTGTCTGAGTAAATGCATCCGCTTCCATAGCTCAGATCTTGCAGACTCCCCCAGTCTATCTTACAAGCCCCTCCAAATGCTTGCAGCCAAACTGAGTCTGTTCTTTGCCATCCTGTAATTGCTCATCTACTCAAAAGGCAGAAAATGAGGAAAACAGGCCTGCCTAAAACAGTGGGGTCTTGCATCATTGCCAGGGGCTCCTCTGGGCTAGGTAATGCACATTTAATGGCCATTCCACACTTGAGAAGGAGAGAAAATTAATTAACTGTACCTAAAACAACGAGGTGCCTGCTGCGTTTCAGGCCTCTGAGGTGCCACTAAAATAATACCTACATACATCCAGGGGAAGACACTGCGGTGGGAAGGAGCAAAAGGATATACACAGATGCATGAAATAATGGGCTTAATTAATAACACAATGACATGCTGAAATAGCCACGTTATCCTTGCTGAGGCCAGGAGGATGGGGATGCCTTGATTGCCTTCCAGCTGATTCCAATCAGCTGCCTGTTCTGTTGCTGCTCAGGGGGCAGCCCAGGACTGCTTGGGAGCTGCTCATGGATGTTCAGGATAGACCAGATCCCAAACCAAGCTAGCTGGACACAGGGCACATCAACACTGTATTGATACTGACTGCTAGTTGATCTTACCCTCTTCCTTTTTAAATTAAATTCCAGGTCCTGAGGATGAAACTCGAATCACAACTGTAAGATAGACGGGGCCAAAGTCTTTGTTAGTTTTTATACTACTTACTATTAATGAGCTCTGTGGTCTCTGGAGCAGTTGGCTTAGTCTTGATAAAAACTTAGGGTCTGATTCTGTAAGACAAAGAGGAACAGTCCAAATTTACACTTTCATTACAACTAGAAAATAAGGTACTAAAGTGCTGTAAGCAAAGATGCAGGATCACCATATGAACATTACACAGGACCAATTAGTTTCAGTTAGTTGTTTTATAGTGAAGTTCATTTTCAGATGGGAGCCTTAATCTACTATTCTGGCTACTGAGAATAAACCCTCACCAGCACTTCTGTCTCTAGATTACAAATCTTTCTTCATTTAGGTCTTTTTTTGATTAAAAAAAATTCTAAACAATATACTTCGTTATGTGTTTCATGATGCGCTATAGACTGTGTGCTAAGAGAAATGCTTATCTGAGCATGTCTATTTACTAATATGTTCCTACAGAGCTATGGGCAGATAGCAGAAAAAAAAAAATTCTCTGATAAGTCAATTGATTTAAACGGCTGCTAAATAATTTATTTGATAAACACTATTCAGCCATAGCTGCAGCAGGGGAAAAATTTAACCATGAAAATTATTTTAAAACAGCTGTCAGAAGTCACAGTAGTTATTATACATAGGGAATATTTATTGAGACAGTAATTTATTGGGGTTTTCAAACACTAAGATGTTTCGCACCATTTCTTGGTCAAATGACTTTCATGTAGAACTCCTATTGCCACCTGTTCAAAAGACAATTACAAGTGTTTTCTTATAAATTTGTAAGCAGATTTTTGGGTTACTAGAAATTGGTAAGGAGAGCCATCTCTGGCCAATGATCCATTCTTCAATGCAAGCAACATCCGGCACAAAAGCAATTAGTGCACAGCAGCAGAATATCTTAAGCAACTTCATGCAAGTAAGTGAGATCACGACCCGGGGTTTATAATTTGAAATCTAGGACTACTGTGGCTGAGTTTGGCACATTTACACCTAATTTTCATAGCGCAAAAGAGATCAGATTATGAACACAGTTCTTTTCTCAGGGTGAAGATAAAACCTAAAATATTGAGATTATAATAAGGAATGAAAAATTCCAATTAGCTTTCCGGAGAAAAGCTGCTTTTCTCCAAAATTGAAATATTGTGGAGGATATATCAATTTTGACAAATTTCATTTCAAGACAAACTAATGAGATTGAAACATTTTGCTCGTAAGACTGAAATAAGTCCTCTGTGTTTCTAAATGACATCTTCATTTGCTTTCTGTATTACTTACTACAGATTTTAATGTAAAAGGTAAAAAAAAAAAAAAAAAAAAGATGCTTCACTCTTGCATTTTGTGAGCAGGTTTGTGCTTTTGAATCCCACTGACCAGCACCCTGCTGTGCATCACTCCAGGCCTCCCTGCACTGCCTCGTGTCTCCTTTTTCCGTAGCCTTCTTGTATCCTCGTGGGTTCAGATGCTCCCACACGGGGTCATGTGTAGCCCATGGTCTAGCCCATGGTTCGAGCTGTACCATGTGTCACTGTCCCTGCTCAAATAAAACAGCACAGATTTCCTTCATAAGCTGTGTGTAGAATCTAAGTAGGTCTGCCAAACAACCTGTGCATACAAATCATCATGTTCCTGTGCGTCAAGTAGATGTGAACAGAAAGGAAATATACGTTCCTTCCTTGCAGGTTTGCCTGGCTATGAACCACACCACAACGGGTCCAGGGCTATGCATTTCTTACACAGGGGACTAGGCAATGCTCTGTCAAATTCAGCTTTGTCACTGAGCTCCCCTGCTTTTTACTGCCATTTCTCACCGCGCGCCTTTGATCTGTGCGGATATCCAGGGCAATCTGCCTCCTCCAGCACCTTAATAACAAACAGCACCTTTGGGAACCGCGCTGTGCGTGTGATCCAAAGACAAACAGACTGAACTGAGACAATCCAGCCCTCTTAACTTGGGAAAAATGTTTGTTGGGGGGAAATAAAGACGTTTTCAGCTCTCGGCGATAGCAGCTAAGTGCACAACCAGCTTGGGTGCTCATTTAGCTCCTACTTCTCTAAGTGCTGCCGCCACCTCTTGACACTCTCAGTTCCTACAAGACTCCATTACAGGAAAGGCTCAGGAAGGAAAGGATCGCGGGATCACCCCATCACACACAACTACTGCATTAGCAGATTTTTTTTTTTTTTTTAAAAAAAAGGTTTCACAGCGCTGTTTCCTCATGCATTTGATTGAAATAGTCACATTCATCCGGAGAGAGTCGGCCACCAGCTCGTATCAATAGGAACAATTACCTTTTCAAAACACCGCCGCTGTTACGGCTGAGCACAACTGTCTCTCTGGCCTTGGCGTGTTTAATGCATGCTTATTCAGACTGATACTACCTGTGTATTTCTGCTTTACTGCTGCTTTTGATTTGACAGTTACTGGCAATTCTGTGGCAGATTTATCCCCCCATTGCAGCCCTGCTGTTTTTCTGAAAGCACCACTTCCACACAGGTTCCAGGCAGCTCAGTAGAGCCTGCCTCAATCAAGTTTCTATTTTCTCCAATAATCCCAAAGTCCAAGGTATCCATTCTTCAACTTGGAGCACCCTTTCAACACTGCCCTGCTTTAGTGTAACCAGAGCTCTAAAGAGGGCTGCATAGGAGGCCACTTTCAGCCAGAGACTCAGCATGGCCACTCGCACCTTTCCATCCAAATAACCAAATTAGACTTTCAACCAGGCAAAGATGCTAAGGTCCGTGACAGTGATCTCAGCATTACAGTAATTAAAAATTGTATCATTTTCATGAAGACATTCTACAGAGTATCAGGACTACTTTCCTACACAAACCTCAGCTCAGCCCTAAGATCCGTTTCATTTTTATGCATGCTTCTTTCTGACCCCCTCCTTCAGCCAAAGTCAGTGCCAGATTCGCTTCAGATACTTCGCTACGTATTTTAGAGTGAAAACAAATGAACTTAACCTAGCAGGATACTCTGACACCATGTCCCTCTGGCTATCTGGTTTATTAAACCTTATTCTGTCCTATACACAGTCCCTGAAAATAAGGGTGCCTCCAAGGAGGCTGCCCCACTTGCGAAGTGCCTGCGTTCCCGCTCACAGTGGGGCACTAGGGTGGCAGCTGGATGCCCATGGGGCCAGGCCCAGGTGCCAACGACGATCGCGGAGATGAGCTCGGTCTGTTCCCCCTCGTCCCTATGGCCAGGTCTCAAAAATGGCTGCTTCATCACCCCTAATGGCTGCTGACAGGTCCACGAGGTGAACTTTAAAAGCCACGTACCACAGACGCGCTGCGCGCGCTCGCCACCGAGCCCTGTAACGGATTACGTCCCGGTTATCTGATTTACATGCATTCACTCTAATTACATAATTAAAACTAAACACAGTCATTGCCCAAAGGAAAAACTGTTCGAAGTTATTACCAGGGAGAACAAAGACATTCATAAACCTGATCCAATTTGGCTTCTGCCATTTTAGAAATTAGGGGCTGAAATGCGTTCCCAGAGAAATTAAAAGAAACAAGGAGACCTGAAGCAGCCTGCAAAGCAGCAGGCCGGCAGGCTGCAGGGACAGAGCCTTCACCTGCCGCTCCCGTCCTCTCGCTGCGTACGGGTACACGCGAGTGCCAACCGCCCCCGTGGCCCTCATCAAGGCTGCAAAAGCAGCAGCTTCCCCTGGCTGCTCCTGCCCGTCCTGGCCTCCTCTGGGACCAAAATGCCCCGGGCTCTAACAGGCCTCCCCAGACGCGGCCTGGCAGCTCAGGAGCTCCCGGGCGCGGGGCTCCCAGGCTGCTGGCACGCGCACGGAGAGGAGGCCGCTGCGCTCGCTGCAGCTGAACACGCTGCAGCTCCAGGCCCACACACGACAAACACATTCAGTCCCCTATTCAGATAATTTTCCTTTTAAAGCCATAACTTACCAAAACTACCTTAAAAGAACAGGTGGAAGGCTACGCAGGTTTAGCTCCCCCAACCCTACGCAGCCGCCGCTCCGCGGCAGAGCAGGCCCAGCAGCAGCTCAGCGGCACCCAGCGCTCGCAGGAGAACAAACCAAATCTGGTGGCAGAAATGAACGTTCTGCTCTGTGGCTGAGTTTTCTTTTTCCTTTTCCACAATCAAAACCACACACAGCTGACATTTCTATTAGGCCACTGAATATTTGTGAAGTCAGAAACATCAATTTTTCAGACTTGACAGTTCAGTATATGATATTTCTCTGTGTAAACAAATACAAGGTATTTTTATTGCCTCTTTATCCATGCACCTTAAATGCCACTCTGCTGCAATAATTTATCAGATACACACACTGGAAAGAGCATTTGCCCAAGAACCTCAGTTCCACAATGAAAATATTAGGCCCGCTTTCTCATTTGATACTCAGCAGGACTTCTGTGCAAAGATATTTCAGATAAAAATCAAACCCAGCCACTTATCTGTGCCCCTCAATGAAAAAACATCTTGAGTAACACCTTCAATTTCTCTAACATCCACTTCTGTTTATGTCCAAGGCCACATGAGAGAGCAAAAATGCAGAGACTGAGTTGTCTAATTCAGCCACCCGAGCCAAATTTTGCACCTATTTGTAATGAGCTCACCAAAACTCATAAAATGCAGGCGAGTTTAATTAAAGTCAATGGAGCAAAGCGATTAAGCACTTAAGCGTGCTATCTTCATGGCTTACAAAACTTGAATAAGTCAAGTCATTAAACTTTAATTTGTCCAAGATTATGTAACATTGGCATTGAAATCCTTGGGGCCTCACTTTATCCCACTTGTATCCGAAAAGTTATGGCACCTCTTAGGGCAGTAAAAAAACCATACAAGACAAAGTCCAGGAGAAATATGGAAGCAGAAAGGCCTTTCGCTAACAAGAGGCAGCACTCAAGGCAGGGAGCTTACCCAAATCACCACCACTCGTGCACTTGGATTTCTGCCCCTGAGCAACATGAGTGGGGAAATGCCAGGAAGGTTTCACCTGCGATCCATGTTGTCTGCCAGAACACTGATTTTGGATGACATTTGGGTAACTTTTCAGATTATTCAAGATTGTTCAGATTAAACAAGCTGATTAGCAGCAAAATCACCCCATACCCCAGTGTGCCTGGGAGTGCCACGGCCATAGGGAAGGCTTCAGAAATCTCCCCGAGCTGCAGACTGAACAGAGGCTGGAGGCTATTAGTTATGTGCAAGAACTGCAAGCATCGACTGTTTCTTGTCCAAGTGAACATTTGGACGTTTTCAGGGCTTCCCAAGCAGCTCCAGGATCTGCACACAGGACACCCTGCCAGGCACCTCCGAGGCTGAAGACAAGCCCAGCTGGGCAGCCCAGCAGCGAGTCAGCGCGCAGGGCAGCCGCGGTACCCGCTCGTATTCCCCCAGCCTCACAAAGTGCTGAGGACTCAGACGTGCTCCTTATTCACGCTCTGTCGGCTGGATCCCTTTTCCTGATCAGCTTTCTTTGCTTTTGCTAGCACAGGAGTACTCCTTCCCCCACTACTTTATTTCCTTTGCTGTTATTCTTACTCGTTCGTGAAAGCAGCCAATTTCTTCAGGGTTCATTTCTAACCTTTCTAAATGTTACTGTTTAAAATATTTATAGTTTTTATAGTTGCCTCCAACCTTCAGAGTGAGACTAAGCGCTGTTATGTCTTGTTCCGGGGAAGCCACCGAGCCTACACAGGGCCGTGGAGCCCCCAGATCCGCTTCATTCCCGAGCACATTGACAAAATTACCTCAGAATTTCCCTCGTGGCAATGAGGAAAAAAGTGAGCAATAAGCTGTATTTTATGTGACAAAAATGCATTGTGCTTCCATATTTCATATGCAAAATACCACTCACTGAGGAGATAAAAATTCCGCAGTGTCATAGCACATCAACTCACTCTCTAGAACATTAGTTCCTCTACCTCACACTTTTTTGCAATTTGGCTTCAAAATCACGTTTCACAGAAAAACAGAATAGTTGAGGTTAGGAGGGACCCCTAGAGACCAGCTAGTCAAACCCCTTGCTCCAGCAGGGATAGCCGGTCGCATCCAGGCGGGTTTTGAAGATCTCCGGAGAAGGAGACTCCACAGTCTCCCTGGGCAGCCTGTCCCAGGGCTCTGGCACCCTCACAGAAAAGTTCTTCACATGCAGATGGAACTTTCTGTGTTTCAACTTGTACTCACTGCCCCTTGTCCTGTCACTGGCCACCACCAAGAAGAGTTTGACCATGATATTTTGTTTTTTCTGCTGACTCCAGTGTTTTCTACCATCCCAGTTCTCCTGACTCAAGGTCTGCTGCTGCATATCAGAGCAGACCTCTGCAGCTCCTGGATACATGGCACGGTTTAGATTCCTGCTTTCTCCTGGGAACGGATTACTAAGACTCATTTACAGAGGATCAATAGTTACTTGTCCAGTACGTGACAACTGGGGCTCACAGGCAACGCTTGCCAACCACAGCCATCATCAGCCAAGACTCCTTTGGGAAGCTCCTGAAACATCTCCTTATCCCTTTGCCTTGGAGGGGCATCACAGAGCCTCGGGCCCTGTGCATACCCTGCTTCCTCCCCCTTCCTCCTCCTATTTTTAATTTGAAATTCCCCTCTCCTCCGGCTCCTCTCCTGCACCCCCATTAGCTTCCCACAACCCACGTGCTCCTCACGACACAACAGTCCCACTCAACCAGTAAGAGCTATTTTTACTTAAAACAAGCAGGGACTTCCCTCGTACCAAACAAAAGCCAATATTCAAACTCCGTGCCTCTTATTTCTATCTTCTGATATATGTAATTCCAGTAAAAGGAATGGGATTATAGCACAACGTTACTATTCAACACAAGAAAATTCGCCCGACTCTGGCTCAAATATTAAACTGCTTTGTATTTGTGCAGAGTCTTTCATTTCCGAGCTAAAAGCACTTCTGCAGATACGAGTTAATTCGCACAATACTCCTGCGAGACAAGAGCGATTGTTGGTGCCTCTACCAATATCCTGGATGTGACTGCAGAGATCCTCTTTTTATATATTCTCTATTTTTTTTCTGTGTTTTTCTCACTTAATTGAAAAATAAGCACTGGGGATACTCCAGTCGTACACAAACCTATTATGTTGTTGTCTTCTCTCTCTTTTTTTTTTTTTTTTTAAGGAAAAAGCAATTGCACATTCCCCATGATTTCTTGTAGTAAAGAACTTGTTTCATTACATTAATGAATATGCAAAAATATGCATATAAGGATCTTAATTCTCAGCTGCACCTCTGAGCTCTGCTGCATGGAGATTTTAAGGAATGCCATAATTCATGTGCAGGGGCAGTGCTGGAAAGGGCGGCTGGGAGGCTCCCAAAGAGGCTGGGCCTTCTTGCCACCCTGCACTGAACAGAAAGGGTAGGAGCAGGCACTCCCCAAGCCTCACATCACCACCATGTACAGGAGCATTTGTTAAAGAGAGCTGGATCCACCCACGTGCTTAAAACCTGGGGAAGGCCCATTTGCTGAACAGCAGCCAAGGGCAATTAGCCTGCCGGGTTGCCAAAATTCCCACTGACTCACACAGCATAAGGCTCCTAATTCCTTGTAAGCCTGAGCTTTCTTGAGGCAAACTATTAGTTCTTTCTGCAGGAAGAAAATCGGATTCCCTTTTTCTTCCTTCCCATTTTTAATTTGCCTTCTGTTAAAGCTGGTCATTTTTTCCATTCGTTTCCCCTCTGCTTAGGAGCCCAGGAAATGCAGACAGGCAACGTGTCCATGAGGTCGTGGTCTCAGCAGATGATGCCGAGCAGCTCATCAGCACCAGCCTGGACCAGATCTCAGCAAGCAGCTTCTTGCACCCGCTGCCTTCCCGGCAGCTCCTGCAGGCATCAGACGCATGAACTCAGCGTGGCACAAGCCAGGGACAGGCTGGATTTCTCCAATACTTGGTACTTTACAAATTAAATTTAGGTTTTAGTAGACCAAAGTGATGAAGAATCCCCTTTCTCCTAAGCAATGCTATTGCTTCTCTCACTTCTGGACTGCAACAAAGTCTGAAGTAGCCATGAAGCTTGAATAGGAAGTCACAATTTAACTTGTATCTCAGCTCATTAACACAACCAGAGGAAAACTCAAAAACAAGAGAGAGACTCTACCAAGTGATTCTATCAATTCTAGCCTTGTGTGTGCCCTCTCTGCGCAGCAGGGTCAAACTCGAATGGACAAAGTTCTCGGGGTTCACACATGTAGGAGAGTCTTGGAAAGCATTGCAGGAGATGGAGAAGTCTTGCTGGAGTCCAGCACAGATACCGTTAAAAGGTATTAAACATCTTTCTCAGCTCAGTTCCCATACGTATTTATAACATCAAAGTTTATTAACACTAAACCTCTTTAGGGGACTAATAAGGTTGACAGAATCCTAAATCTCATACAGATGATGCCTCAAGCAAGGCCTTTTTCATCCTTAAACGGTTTTAACACCTGAGTGCAGTGTTTTATCTGCTCCTCCCCCAGGAGCACTTGAGTTCCCAGGACAGCGTGGGAGCTCTCCTGTTATCATCAATCCATCTATTAGCTCAGCCTGACTATTAGCCTGTCCGTTTTTCCCTCAGAACGGACAAAACCTCACTTTAATTAGACCTGAATGGACCGTACACCAAAACCCAAGAAACTCTTCCCAAAATACAGAACATTTCTGGTTCTCTCCACTGCCAAATCAGCACATCACTCTTGCCATTTCTTTCACAAAGCGGATTGGGAAGAGAAGTAAACCCAGCTCATCCATGGGAACTCACGGGCCTAATTCTGACATGTTGACTCTGAATTTACATCAGCATCATTCAATTTAATCTCAGGTGGGGTCATCCCTGTTTTGCATCACTACAAACAAGAGATATTTGTGGTTAAAAGAAAGTGAAAGAATAGGGTATCCAGCGCTGCTCCCACCCCAAACAGGCCAGCAGGACCTCCACGCTCATGTCCTTGCTCATCTCGTCCTGTAGTGACTGATACGTAGCAGGAACCAAATCATCTCCAGCAGATTTTATTCCGCATTGGAAGATCAAATGGCAAATTGTTTCTATGAGAGCTACTGCCTAACAATTCTGATTATCGAAAATGAGTACGTTCACAGTAGAAACTTCTATAAAAGGAGGAGCACAATTTAATTAACCACTGCACTAACAAATTCCAGGTAAAAATTAAAAGTGGTTCAGATAAATGATTTTGCATTCACTGCTCTGGAAAGTTTTTATGCCCTGCTGGTTTTAACTTCAAGTTTGTTATTTAAAAACCTTAATCAGGAGTTTGTATGGAACCTGATTAAGCCTTTCTTTAAAGGGTCCTGCAATAATTTTCAGCTGAAAAAGACATGACTCTGCAGCTCATGTTCTTAACTTGAGGTTCTGAATCATATATGAGCCACAATGTCAACAATCACAGCTGAAGTTGGAGCCAAACTCATACCGAGACAATTTTTTCCTGCTTCGCTTCATGATATCTAAGTCTGCACTAATTTCTTTTAAATTACTCCAAATTAGAAGTTGCATAAATAGGAGCAGAATTTAATCTTTCAGTAACTGTATGCTGAATATTTCTGCTGTGAAAAGAAGAAGAGCAGTTAAGAGAGGGAAGGATCAAATTTACCTTTTGTAAGTTTGAGTGATGATGGTAGTATTCATAGAAGCATAGAATCCTTAAGGTTGGAAGGGACCTTTAGAGATCATCTAGTCCAAGAAATAAGTTGAAGCCTTCCAAAATTCATGCTCTGAAGAGCCTCAAACAGTGGTACTATCTTGTGTCCTGCTTGTGCCCAGCAGCATGACGTCCACTTTGACCACTAACTCCTTGGTCACCACAGTCTGAAGCATGGCCAGCCCTACAGAAGGGACAATAACACAGTGTCCTTCACCTGGGCAGCAGCCCTGGCAGAGGATTCTGCTTATAAAACAGTCAGGCTACTTAGTGCACTTACTGGCTTGGACTATTCTGCAACTCCTGCTGCTGCATGTGCACGTCACAGACCCCTCTGCCAATTTGTTCTTTTGGGGAGTTATGACTCCTCAGTTGTCTGAAGTTGGCTCTTCAAAAACAGAGTCATTAGCAGTAATTTTTCCAGGCACTTTTGACATTTTGGGCCAGAATCCCTAGGCAGTACCTGTCTCATGTAGGAATCCTCCAGTCAAATACTTTCTGGGTAATATATGGAAAAAAAAGGTCAACATTTTCTGAGGTAAATACTAGTCTCGAGTGGCCCCATTTGTGGTTGCTGAACTTCTGACCATGAGGGCTCAGTACTTCAGAGAACAGACTACTCATCACCTTCTGGAAGCAAAGCCTGCTATATTATTGCTAATTAAGTGCTGAAGAGATGAATGACCTGAAGTCGTTAGTCATTTAAAAAAATGTTAACTCCAAATAATACAGAGACTATACTTCCATTCCTGAATTTTCATTAGATTATGAATATATCCCTTAAAATCATCAGTTTTAATAGGTCATTAGGTTAGTGAAGAAAGGTTGCCAAAAGAGATTATGTATCTTTTGAGTACTACAGACCACTGATACTTCATGTAGAGAAGCAATATAATCAGTTTATAAAAGAAAAAAAATATATTTGTCAGCTATATTTAATGACTAGAGTATCTCTCTACTTCCTTGTAATAACAATCTTTAATTATGATTACAAATGCACTGCATTTCCCATACACCTGTTTAATCAAAAGCAGATGTTCCTTCTGTAGTGGGTTATTTTCCTAATCTGCCTCACTATTAACTCGCTATTGCTATCACAACACACTGGGAAAAGCAATACACAAATAATGCATAATGGTTTCTGTGGTTATGAAGTTAACTGCCTATTTATTCTGTTTTTATTACTAACATTCTGTCACCATCAGTGATCTGATGGAACACTGTGTTTTTTGTATTATTATTATTCCTCCATGTGCTGTTCAACATTTTATATGATTTCGACCAAATTTCCATTCTGGTTATTCACTATTTGTCTGTTTTGTTGGATCACATAATAAGAAACAGGGGTCTAACCCTCCTGGTTTCTGTAAGAGAGGCACTTCGCATTCGCCTCAGAGCAGCAGAAGATACCAACACATTCCACATGTAAAGTAGCACTTAATATTTTTATATGTGCAATTTCTTATTAGCCCTGTCAATCTAGGCAAGAGATGAACTAATGACCTGAAGGCGACAGGCCCTCTGCCCCCTCCTTAATTACACTTCTTGACCTGGGTGCCCATGTGGCCAATAAGGCCCAAGGGACTAGGGTAAAAGCAAAACTGCGCAGGAAGAATTGAACATTTTCCCTTGGAGCCACAGAGGTCCAAAATGTGCATTGCAAAATATTAAAGTATATGCATACAGGTTTTTCCTCTTGCATTCTTTCTTAATGAATCAAAATACTATAAAAAATGCTATCATATACCTAGTCAGAAAGAAATTACTAACAAAAATAATTATATTGACCATTTGAGAGAGGGTCCTTTTAAAATTATTGCATTTTTCAACCCCTCTAATTTAATAATAATGAAGATAATAATAGTATAACCACCTCTGTGTAGCTGTCCCAGACCTCGTACTAGGTAATGCCTTTAAAACAGTGAGGGACCCATCTCACAAAACTGAAGTAGAGAGCAGACAATATTCAGACTCCTGCATATTATAAGTGATGTGGCTTTTTCGATGTGATGAAAGATCATGCCATAAAATGTCAATACATGGGACCACAGCCAGGTCCCACTTTAGATTAAGCAGAGAAAGCAGTAGTTTGCATGTTGATTAATGTGCTTTTCTCCTATATACACAGTATCCAGAACTTCACATCACGAGTGACAAACTGCTACCACGCGTCTCATTGCAAAACAGAACAGCTAGAGAGACAACAGCACAAGTCATTTCTGTTCAAGACGGAGGCTTCACAACTCACCCTCAAGTCTGTGGGGATTATACAACATGAAATACATCCTTAGGGGCTAGAATATGCTTTCATTTGATTTTCTTTGGTTATAATGGTTTCAGATAAGAATAGAATGTAAAAAGGGAATTTAATTTTTTTAACACTTCTAGAAAAGAAATTACCGAAAAGAAGGATAACCACAATTCAATATTTCTGTGGTTTTGCCAAAAACAAAGTTATTAAAAATTCTCCTCAGATCTGCTGATTTGCTTCTGAATGTTTTACTCTTAACTAGCGACACCATGGCCTAATACAAAATAAATTAGAGCATGGCTGCAGTATAGGAATAGTGGGAAAAGTCAATTTTAATAAAAGATTAGGCATTAGATCTGGATTTATAATCACATTTTCCCTAATCGTAAGCATAAAAAAGGACATTTTACTGAGCACCAATATTTGCAAGGAAGGAAAAAAAAATCAGCCATGCTGTTAACCTAACAGAAGAGCCTATTTAGGAGCAGAAACCCCAAACACCACACGCAAGCCTTACTGACCCAAACTTCTCTTACTTCTTTAGAGTCATTACTTGGGAGCAGTCAGTCCCTGGCCAGCTCATCCTCATTGCATGCAGCTCAAGGGGAAACCTCCTATAGACCCACGGACATTTTTCCTATGGACATTTGCACTAATTTGCAAACAGCCCCCAGGTGGCTGCTGCTCCCACCAGGCAGGCTAGTCCTTTGCTGCACAATATCTCACATGTGAAGCCAAATGTAAAAGTACACATTGGGGAACAGGGAATTGCTGCATCAGAGATAAATGATATTAAGTGCTTTGCAGCAATAAAAAATGAATATGCAATTGCAGCTTATCCAAAGTCATAGGAAATGGCTGAATTCACGCCATAACTGAACAGAGATTAGTCAAGAGAGAGACAGATGTTAAACATGATAGCATTTTAAAGCTTCAAGCAAGAAATTTCCAGCCTTTCTTTTTGTGGCATTCAGTTTTGAAAACAATTTAAAATGTATGTTTGATTGGTCACGGGGGAATTGGTTCCAAATTAGTTACCCATAGGTTTTGGCCATAACACCTCCCAAAGCGTCAGAAATTTCTCAAACTTAGGCAGTTTTGGAAATCCCTCTGCCCTCAAAGTCAATTAAAGTTTATTACTGACTTATTCAAACCTGGTCAACTGGCTTGTAATGGGGATGCCAAGCATTTAACTTGCTGACTACCAGATGGATGCAAAGCTCGGCTGATGTTTGGCTCTGTGCGCGGGGTCATTGTCCTTCCTAGCCAAAAAATCCCCCCCAGCCCCAAGGTCTTCTTCCCTATTTTCTCCCAGGGTTCTCCCCATGCAGTTGAGCTAGGCAAAGGCTAAGCAGGATTGTGAGACAGCTCTGGATGTAGGCACATCATCTCTTTTTTTAGGCATTAATATAATTTTGGATCTCACCTTCCCAGAGGAGCCACTCACAATGTGCACGACTTCCCAGATTCAGAGTTGTCAAAGGAACCCTAATACTCATGTGTCAAAAATTCAGCTACTGCATTCATGCCTGTCTGCAGCTTAGTGACCATCCCATGAAGAAATTACCTCCTCATTTAATATTAAATGATACAGATTCAGTTTTCAAACAGTTAAAATTACCTTTTTTTTTTTTTTTTTCTCCTCAACACAAGTCATGTAAGTGATCCAGACCTTTCCTCTGCGGTCCAAATATTAACTGTGTCAGCACGGTATTTTCTCTCCCCCCTGGAATAAAAATTTAGCAATAAACTCCAAAGGCAAAGTGGCATCTAGTTAATGGCATTCAATCTAAGCTTATTGCAGATCGACCTTGAATGCTGCCAAGTCTCTAACATGTGCTGACAATACAGCATCGTTGCTAAGCTACCTATTATTAATCTTTGCAATGAAAAATGAAGAGGTCAGAATGTGTTGAAGGTGTGTTTATTACAGAGCTTGCACAGAGGGTCTCATTTGAAAGCTTGGATATTTTACAGTTTTTATCACTGTGCAAAGCTTTTAATTCTCTCGATTTGATTCAAAGCTGATTGACAAGCCACAATTTATGACAATGATCATCTCTTAATTAAATAGTAGGAAAAGAAATACACATATCTTTTATAAATATTCACCTGTCACCAGTCAGGCCAACAGAAAAGGAAGTTTTAGTGATCTGTAATTGAAACAGAAATGATTTAGCACTGTATTTCATGGTCAAATTTGCAGTACATTGGGTGTAGAAAAGTCTCAAAACGCAAGGGGCAATGGTTAGCATTAAAAAAAATATTATTACTAGAAAATTTGTCATTCTTATAGTCTGTCCATATATTATGGACTTATTTCTTGTGCCTCTGATTTTTAGTTTGTTTTGATTTGTTTGGGGTTCAAGACTGTGAAGAAACAAGACACGTTCTACTTATCAATAAATCATCAAACACAAAAACAAAGGCCAATGAACGGGATGTGCACACAAAGCATGAAAAAAGGGGAAACAGCATCCTTTGAAAGAAGAAAAGGCCAGGATAAGAGCAAAAAGTGGCCTGGTGTCACCCTGCCACAAAGGGGAGTGATGTAGGCGGTAAAGAAGAGAGACAGGATATGTTTTCCAAGGAGATGAGCATGGGTTATCAAAGTCCTCTATGCAAGAGCTGCTGATACATCCAGGGAGCTGAAAGGAAAAAAATCCTGCCGAGGCCTTTCAGGAAGACAGACATCTCCTTGAAAAAGCAAAAGTCCAAGGCTGACCTGCCGAACTTTCAGGACTTGTTTAAAAGAAAAGACTGATCAGCAAAAGCTGAAAGGGGAATTTCAGAAGATACTGGCCTAGGAATTCTCTCTCCCATGGAAGTACTTTCTCACCACGGGTTATGGTAATTTGAAAGGTTGTGAGACTTCCCCCAAGTTGGGGAGAGGGAGGGCTCCCCAGATGGATAAATGTTTCTGAAATTGTTCGAGCTTTGGAGCTATGCAAATATTCCTGGTAAGGCTTCATCATGTCAAAGCAACCCTCACCTCCCCAAACCTCAACTCAGTGGGTGGCAGAAGCCAGGACTTCTGGTGGCTCACAGGAATCACCTGTCTTCTAAGGCTACCCTGAGACTGCTGAAGGACTGTGTGCGACTGTCACCAGCTGGGACAGGAGCTGTCCTGGCTCAGCCTCTTGCCCTGTGGCCAATGGTTGGCTCCATCCAGCCCCTCTCTACCTGTCTCAGCCCCAGCACAGCTTCTGGTCGGTGCTTGTGACAGCAACAGCCCCAAGCACAAGCCATGCCAGGGTGCTGCTGCCACCACTGTGGGGGCTTTGAAGTCCTTCTGAGCTACGGCATATCCAGAACACAATGGAAACACTCAACATTTCTGAACAAATCCTGCTTAGGGCTGTGTTTCTTCAGTGCTTAATCGTAAGAGAAAGTCTCCCGTCACAGTGAAGAACTGGCTATCTCATGCACAGAAGATGCTCTGGCTCAGCTGGGCTGAGCTCCCACTGCCCATCAACAGTGGTCGACAGGTCCTAGATTTAAAAAGGTGCCTACACTCGCCGCATGCTAAGGCTCTTCCTAGTGCCTGAGGATCAATGAGCCCTGATGTTTCTTTCCAAGTGTTTGAAGGACTGGCTTAAATCCTACGCTTCAAAACCTGGAAATGCTACTAGGAGGGATGAGCAATAGAGTCCTCGTTGCTGCTGAAGGAGCCGTTCCCTAAGTGACAGGGGTGGTTTCGAGCACATCTTCATCAAGCACTGCACAAGCTAAGACTCTTGAAACTAAACCACCGTGCAGTATCTCACGAGAAACCTGACAATGTGCCTGGATGTGCAGGAGAGCCCCAACTCTTTCTCTTCTTCTATTTGTCCTTGCAGCCATTTCATTTGTGCTCAAGCACTTGAGGGGAGCAGGCTGAATGGAGCTGCTGCTGTGAAGAACACTTCTGTGTGGCTGGAATAACATCTTGCAAATGCAGCAGGGAATTTTCCACCTACCACACAGGTTAAGGTTAGACTACATGTGGTTTGTCAAAGACACCCTGTGGCCTGATTAGGTACAGAGGCAGTTTCTTCTTCTGTGTTTCCGCTTGCCTTGCACAGCTCTGTTCCTCCCTTGAAATTGTTCCTAATTCTCATTATTATTACTGTTTTATGCAGGTTACGTGCGTGCTAGGGGTGAGGCCTACCTTCCCTGCAGGGGGGGACGCAGGGAGCTGTGCCCTTTCCCTGGGATATCCCGTGTGTGTCCAGACTGAGAGCAAAAAAACAGATTCCAGAAAAACGGAGGAATCTGCAGGCCTTGGGGCATCCATCGTTGCTCCTGCTGGCCCGAGGAATATTGCACTGGAGAAAACGGGGGAAAACCAAAAAGAGCATCCCGTAATTGGTGACAAGTGCTGAGCAAATGTCAGGTGTGAGGGCTGTAATTAAAGGAGATGGAGTTGGTCCAGGACCACGGGGTTAATTAACATCCCTGTTCACGGAGCATCTTCCGTGCGATGTTTAATGATGCCCGAGCCGCTGTCTTCAGTAGCAGATTTCACTTGGTTTCCCCTTTAGTTCCTTTTTACATCAGTACGGCTGCCCTGTGACATTCTTGGATCCAAGTGATACTTCTTCCACACCCGGATATCCAAGATCTCATCCTGAGCCCAAATTGGTTAGAATCAGCAAACTTTGATGCCCAAAATTAAGACACGACCAAGAACACGCACAAGGTGCGACAACCCGACTTTCCTTGTCACGTTATTTGTTTGGCCATGGGTCATCCCCAAACAAGTTAGTATATGGTGGGGGCCCGCTTTGGGCTATCAGCTGTGGGCAAAGGAATGTGACAGGTTGTTGAGTTCACCTGGATACTGCTGCATTGGGCAAACACAAGCCTGGCCAAGAAAAGTGGTGATAAAAGGGTACGTACCTCTGCATTTATCTACTGGATGCTGCCTACTTCCAAAAGCCTGATTTGTGCAAGATTGGTGCCTGAGTTGTAGAAGAGAAGAGCACCAGCGATTCAGAAAGGTAGTGTGAGCACCCACATCGGCCGAAGCTCATAGAAGTCACAAAAACATTTCTCCTTCTGCCACTAAGCTGCTGTGCTGATGTGTCAGAGACACGTAGGGCAGAGAGACAGTGGAACTTGGCCTGGGCGAGGGCCCACGGTGCAGCCCAGAGAGGCCGATCTTCCTGCAGCAATGTTTTTATTTTCATTTTTAAATCATCTGTGAACTTGTTTTACTGCAATGTGCTGGAAATGTTTCTATCACAGTTTAAATTTCACAGAGGGATTTCACAGATTGAATTTCACAGTGGACACTCCCGTGAGTGCGCACTCTGGGAAGTGGACACTCACATGAGGGCACACTCCGGGAGTGGACATTCAGGGGAGGGCACACTCCGGGGAGTGCACACTCGGGGGAGTGGACACTCAGGGGAGTGCACACTCCGGGGAGTGCACACTCGGGGGAGTGCACACTCGGGGGAGTGCACACTCCGGGGAGTGGACACTCAGGGGAGTGCACACTCAGGGGAGTGCACACTCGGGGGAGTGCACACTCCGGGGAG
>JAVCKT010003024.1:8156-37800 GCA_032273925.1 Rhynchotus rufescens | reverse complement strand
TTTGCAAGGAAAGCTGAATGGATTAAGAGAAGATTTAGTCAGAGGTCTAAAAAAAGTATGGTCTATACTGACCATCTTTTATGTTTGAAGTTGTTCAGATGAGGTGTTTAAAAACTTCACCTACAGAAGATGAACTGGAAGTGGAATTTTTTTTTTTTTTTTTTAATAGTTTTAATAAATACCTGAACAGACAAAACTACATACTTATCTTTTTCCTTACCAACAAGTACATTTTATATACATGTTCCATCTCACCAATTATTAATACTTAAGCTAATCATTTTTAGACACAAGCCTCTTATCTTGGGTTGCTTTTATCCCTAGGTATTAGCAAAAGACTATAATGGATGTTGTCACAGTTGGTAACAAAAAAAAATATCCATACTGCCTTACTACATGAAATAGCAACAGAAGTTTCTAGCATTTCAAACTAAGTGTAAGCTACACGCACATCATCTTCCAAAAGCCAGAACGTAACCTTGTCAAAGGCAGCCTGAGAAAGCAACACTCTACTTTGCCTTATTTAAGAGGACTGGGGAGTTTGATGCTCAAAGTTTGGGTCCAGGTGCAGTATGGACTTCCTTTTCTCTTTTAAAGATGAAAAATTTATTCTACCAGCTTTAAACTTTTTCAACAGCTGTAACTTGAAAAAATTCTTTGTAGATTGAACAAGAACAGCAGTTTCTAAAACCTGACTTCCACAACTTCTCCCAAATTTTTCCATGATAACATAGATAGGCCTATAATCAAGTTACCCTTTTATATAGCACCAAGAAATTTAAGCTCAAACTTACGCGCACTATATATCAAAGTAAGGTTATTAGTTGCTATACACTTAATCAAAGATAGTGCTGATAGACTGAGTATAGCTTATTCTTTCCAGCGCTGGTTACACAGGGACAAGGAAAACATGTCAAGTTCTTATTTTCAAAAAAGGCATTTAATAGTACTTCCATCTCTAATCTAATGGAGAGAAATTTCAAGATGATAAGCAAAGATGTAACCTTCTACTGAAGAAAAGCAAACAGTAGAAGAGAACAGACATACACACAAAGTACACTATGCAATTGCTTCTTTCTTCTGCAAGGCTCGTATTTCTTGACACTTTCAACATTGGAACAAGCTGTATAAAAAAAAATCTTCCAACAAAACTGTTACCTGAGCATTAATCCTTACCTGCTCCCTGTTCCATTTCCACTAGGAAAGTCATGTACTTTGACTGGAAACTGTTCCATCTGACTGAGGCAATTGTTCATTTTGTGGACTAATGCCAACAAAGGTGCATTTTCTAATGGCTCTAATCTTCCAAGGGGCTCTTCTCCAGGAAGCTGAAATACGTTAAAGTCTGAGTTACGCGCTTTAAAGAATCTATCTTAAAGAAATTAAACTGCGACTTGTTTCAAAAAACAAAGTAATGGAAAAAAAGGAGTTAAAATCAGTGCTCTGACTTCAAGTTCTTGCATTATCAGGACATCTGGTAGATACGTAACAAGTTTATGGAAGAATTGTTTCAAATACACTTCTCTCCCTGTTCGGTTTTAATAGTCTTATAGGTATTAAGCATTAAAGGAGTAAGCTTCATGAAAGCTGTAATTACTCTGTTCTATTTTACATTGAAGCTCCTTCTTTAAAACCAGTCACAGTAAAGGTTCTTGCAGTATTTAGCACAATGACCGTTTTGGAAACTTTTTCTACTGTTGTGTCTAATTTTCTCTAATTACAAACTAATCTAAAGAGTTAGGATTCACGTAAACAATGTAGTATTATACATCCTAACCATACGTAAAACAATCCTCACATCCTCCATCCTCAAAAGTCAAGGTCGTCCCTGAATCTCAGGGGTCAGATTATACAGTTTGAAACAAAGACCACTCATGAATTCCGAGGTAGGAAACAGGAAGACTTACTGGAGAAGAAAAAAACACATGAAGGAATCTTTTCAATCTGATATCTCTGCTTACAACATCTTTCTCACTTTTAGATGTCAAATAAAGCAGCAGTTGCTTCACAAATCCGCTATGCTGGATTTCAAAAGAGGAGACGTCAGACTCCGAGACGATGCTACGGATTTCTACAAGGCACTCTGTTCCACCATCCACCTGGAAAGCATACCAGCAGTACTTTAATTTTACTACACCCTAGTATTAGGGAACAACTACAGAAGAGGAAAAAGAGTATAGTAACTCCACACAAGCAACAACTGATCAAGTAAATAAATTTGAGATAAGCAATTTTTCTATTTACAAGGAGGTGTTACAGGTGATATCTGAGTTTTCCTCCTTTTAGAAATTGGATCCTGTCTCTCTCCTGTCTTATGCGAAGTAAAGATGAACTCCAAATAGAAAAAATGATCAAATGAAGAAAAAAATAATACTGAGATACATTTTCCAAGACATCTTTGTAGAAGAGAAGAGGGGTGGTTTCTACATCTATTAGTATTTCCTTATTTCCAAGGATATATCTCAACTAAAGCAGGTGAACAGTTGAGTAGTTAAGGGTTTAGATTGTGTGTCAAAGACATAAAATCTGTTCTTGATGACGAGAGTCAATGAACACCTAACTGAACAATTTTTATAAGTTTAAAGAGATGCATTGCAACAATGCTAGGAAGCAAGAATACCACTGCTAATGCTAGTTCTTTATCATAAATAACTGTTTAAGAGTTTATATACTAATTCTTTTTTTAAAAGTCACTGCGAGTTTAAGAAACCACGCTTAAGAAGCATTTAAAGTAACAAAATCTGCACTTGTAGCCCTATCTATACTGTCTAAAATAGTCTGCTTGTCTCCAGACAAATAGCTTTATCTTTCCCAAATAGTTCCACCACTTCTGCTTCTCCAGCTCATAACACATTTTCCATTTCTAACCTGGAGGTTGAGCTGTTCAGTTGCAGTGCAAAGTCTCTGTAGTACATTTAGTGCAGGATTGCTTCCATCCATGTTTTCAGAGCTAAAATAACGTTCTACAAATTTATGGGCTTGCTCCTTAATCCAGCCCTTAATTTTCTCTCTGGAGGAAAAAATACAGCAGGCATTTAGCCACACTTAAAATATGCACAATGTAAACAATATGAGTGAACACAGCAAGAGCACCACTCCTCTCTAGTTTAACAGGAGCCACAGATAACCACCCTCTTATTTAAACTTAGTAAAGACCTATTTCTGTTAATTTCTTCTGGTACCATTTTTCCTATTCTCCATTTCTCCCAGCACTTTACTATTTACTTTTCATTTCTCCTAGAATTGTTCACTTTGTTAAATCATATTTACTTCTTACTCATCTTTGATACAGCTATCTAATCAACCGATTGCTTATAAAGCAGACATAGCTCAAAATCCACCCCATACTGTAAATGTTTAAAGATTTTTTTTTTTTTTGGTACCTGTTATTGGAAATAGTATCCTTGGAAGCAGCCCTTGCAAGACCACTAACTCCTGCTGTTCGTGCTGGTTCAATATTATTACTGTTGGACTGCGTGCTTAATCTTCCCCATGTTTTAGGATTTAAACTTGCCAAGAAGGAAGATTTAGGAGATTGAGTAGTTGTAGGGCTTTTAGCTGGAGGAAGCAAAAACAAAATTAAAAGATTCTTCTAGAATCAGAAGGTTTGTTAAGCACTACCAATAGTTTGTAAGGTTATTTTGAATTTAAAAAGAGTTAGCAGTTATTTTAAAAATGATTTACCTTGATTGTCTACTTTATCATCATCTCTCGGAGGAGAATATTTTGGCCTCCTCGGCCCTCGTTTCGGCAGTCGTTTTCTCTTTAGAACATCACTCAGTCGTCTGTCCAAATTTAAAAATAAAGCAACATGTTTCCACCTGCCATACTCATACACACACACACACACACACACACACACACCACAGTTTAAGACATGCCTGCTGCTATCTGCTCAGGAAGGAAGCAAGGAAGGTTTCCTTCCATAGCGAGGAGGAAAGGAGGAGCTCTGCTTGCTAGGGTCACCCTTCCATGGGTAGCCATGTACAGCCAGCAATATCACTGAAGAGGCTTCTCTTAACTACCACAGTTACATGGGCAACTGCCTATCTGTTTATTTGGCCATGCTAAGACACAGAAATCACTGCTATATGACCACCAAAAGACACTGAGTAGCTGACGTGTCTCACTAAAATACAGCAAGTACTTTTTAAACAGTTAAGTTTCTATTCACCAACCCCTACACTTCTCAAGTTGACACACTTCAACTCTAATCCAAACTGACTTTCCTTAGTATACTAATACATTAAGAAAAATATTTCCCTCTCAAAATGAAGGCAACAGAAGCAGTACTAAAATAAAATATATTCCTACAAAAGATTTTAATTCTACAAGAGTTCAAAATGATGCCAACAGAACAACCTAAGCATAAACCTCCCCACTACCGCCCTCACAACTCCAGCAGAAAAAAAGGCACTATTGCTACCACATCTCACCTCCCTGCAGAGAAAAAAAGGTAGATGATTCTGTAGCAGCCCAACTTAGTCAGACTTTTTCAAAGCTTTCAATTTCTTCAAAATATTTTGTCTACTGACAGTAATGGCAACTATAGTCAGCAACTGGCTATGCTAATAAACCAGATCATGTGCTCACAGTACACGGGCACTTACCCCTGCGGGCTCAGATCCAGAGAATCCTCCCTGCTGTGCTGCAAGCTGGGGGAGCCCAGATCTGCAGCAGCGTTGCTGGCAGCAGTGGCTGTTCCAGTGCTTATCGTTGTAGCAGTGCTCAGCGTTCCTGATCCATTAGTGCATACTTTGGGTGGGCTTGTTAACAAAGCCTCAGACTCTGCTAAGTTTTTCACTTGGTGCATCACCCCTTCACCAAAGACAAAAGAAAAGTCTTTTATATGTAAAAGTCCTTTTATATAAAACCTTTTCTTTTTAGGGGGGGAGGCGACAGTCATTTTAAGTTACAAGTTAAAACCTCTTGAGTATCACAGCATCCTTCCTCTGCTTCAACGCTAACATTGAGTGAGTTTTAAAAGCAGTTAAATCCTTTCTGGAATAAGTTAATCTGTATTATTAACACAATAATAAAACAAAAGTCACACACATGCCCAAGAAAAAAATAAAAAACAGACTTTCTACTAAGACTCATTAGTTTGGTTCATTAAAGATTCCCATGTAATTTCAGTCAGCATTCTTTGGATTAAGTAAATTCACTGGTTTCTACTGAGCTTGTTCAAACTTGTTTGAGATCCAGAAAAAACAAGCTTCCCTCCTCCAGAATCTTGGCCTGCTCCTCTACAGTCCTATTAGAATAGCTTGCATGAATTTGCTCTTACCATGCAATGATGCTACTAATGCACTACAGTGCAAAGCGTCCTCCCTCCACTTGAAAAACATTAACTTACTAGAGAGAAGAAAGAAGAAAGCAAGAGTACAACTTACCTTCTCTTCTGAAGTAAACACTAAAAATGTCTGGTAACTTTTGCATTAAGATCTCTGCCATCTGAAGGGCTCCAACTACTATCTTAAGGTCTTGACTCGACAGCATAGAGGCAATATGACTAGAAAAGATAATTTCTTAGAGTCATGTTTGTGTTTCACTTCTTTGCTGTTCTTTTAAAATCACGCGAGCTCATCTTGAATACATTGTCAGTCCTGAAGACTGAAAGACGTTTAACAGGGCTTTGCAAAAGCAATAAGAAATGAAGTTTGTTCCTCATCTAAAACACTTGTACCAAGTATTTCTCTAAAAATACATAAAGGAGAATTCTTTGAAATTAAAGTAGTGTCAGAAAACTTTTTAATGCCCATTTAAAGTTAACGTTTAGTTACTGTACCTACAACAACCCTTCTGTCTAAGCCATAAACTTGGACAGAAATAAACTTACGGACAGAAATAAACTTGAATACTATGAGATTCTGTTGCTGTTTGAATCATATGATTCAAAAAGTCACCTTGCCTCCCAGAAGAATTTATGGGCAAGTCTCAGAAATTATGAGAATAATAAGTGTCAGACATTAACGGCCATATAAATTGATTTTCTAGTCTAAGAATCTATATTAGTTGTATTGCAAAAATCTAAGTTGTAAAAAATCCCTGAAAACCAGGCAATTTCATCATCAAAAATAAGAATTCAAAAGCACAATAATTTAAGAAGTGATTCAAAAAAGCTGCAATTTCACAATATGTTGCATTTCATGACTGCTAGTGTACTTACCTTGAAACAGCATGGTTTTTCAGGACATCCTTCAGAAGTTCAGCATCAGCAAAATAAATTATCCTAAGAATTGCTCTAAGGCACTTGTGTCTAACAGCAGGTCCAGCTGAAGAACTATATACTTCATAAAGAACGCCAAATAATGTTTTGATAAAGGATTTAGCCAGTTCTGGGTCCTCCTTCATTAGCTGCGCTCGCGCATCATCCTTCTTCAGCTCTGAATGTCCACCTGTGAGAAAATGCACAACAAATTACTGCATAATTCTCTGCATCTCTGCTCTGCTTTAAGATGAATTCGTTTAGATCAAGTCAAAAATGTTACTTTAGTAGTCAGGTGTTAAACTGACACAGTTACAAACCCTTTCAAAATTATCATTAGATTTTATTTTTTTTCCAATATTTTTATACACGTCTGTATCGTAGTAGCCTATTGACTTTCTCACAATCCTCATTAAGAGGATTTTTGTATGCAGAGGGGTTTCAGAAAACACAACAGAAACCTCCTTCTCCTCCTTTAAAAATCTGTGTATTTTCAGTTCCCAAGAGTTTGCCTATTAAAGAGGCCACATTTCAGCAGTTCAAGTTTTGTTGCAAAGTCTTCTTCGTTCAAGGGATCGGAATGGTTTAATATTCCACAGAAACAATGGGGAACATATTCCTGTTCTCCAGTAGACTGCAGAGCATCCTAGCCTAAGCAATTGCCAGAGAGGCCAGTTGTCTTTTTAAAAGCTATACTTACTAGTGTTTGTATTGGCTAAAGGGTTTGGTTTTCGCTGAATGGCACGTGCTGTTCCAGTATCCTCATTTATTTGCTGCATAGAATTAAAGTCAATAGTATAGACACGTCCAAGCGTTGACAGGCTTATCTCATCCTCACCAACCTGATGAGCTGCCTAAGAACAAAAACAACATTTAAGTTAAGAAATCCCTAATATGTAGGGAGGAGAAGGCAAGGACAGGGGCATCACAGTGGGAAAAGACTGACAAAAATACTGTAAAGAACATTCAATAGTTTACCTGTTACCGAATACAAAAATTGTGCAGTACTACACCAGCAGAGTCAATAAATGCTTGCATTTCATATTGGGACGAATAAGGCTGATAAGCCTGTTTTCAAATTTTAAAAAACATCACCACACAGATGTGTGGAACTACTACCTCTATTATTCGACTATCAATCCTGTTATAGGGATGCCAGAGACCCCTGTCATCTCGCCACTGCCATATTGCACCATCTGTATTTTGTGCGTTTCCTTTCTTCAGCATAGTATCAACAGCAAAGATTCCTTCTTTCGGCAGACAAGGCATCAGCTCACTGGAGAAAAATAAAGAAATAAAAACACATTAAAACAGCATTTTAAAACAGCCAGACGCAGAATCTAGATCTGTACAACTTACCAAATAAGAGAAGTAAGCTCATAAAGTTCTTGAGGACTTCGTGGAACAAGGTCAATCTGTTCTTGACAACTCCCATTTGAGGCTCCACAGAGGAGGAAGTGAAGCGTTTCTGCAATATCTATAAAAATTACCATTATTCATGAGATTGCCTGCATCAGAATATACGTCATTTTGTGACAGATGTAACACAGAAGAGACAGCTGCTGCCTTGAGCAAACAGAATAAACGACAAGAACCTTCTCTTTGGACATTACAAGAAAGGTGTTTTCATGGCTTTTGCTGTTCTTAAGAATATAAGTACTTGTAATATTAGATTATTGTAAGTCATTATGCCAGAGCAGGGAAAACTATTGGTGGAACATATTTGGAACAACAAATCAAAATTTAAAAGATGGAAAGAAATGAGTGAGCATCAAGACACTTGAACAGCACATTTAGTTTCCTTCATGCTTTTCCTTAGAAGCCTCCCTTAAGACATGTTTCTCCTATCTGGTAAATACTACAGCTATTCAATTAGCACTGAAATAAAAGTAAATCGTGTGACTAGCAGATTCAAAATCAGGTGAGCATCCAAGTGACTACAGAGGCCAGAAAAGGGGAGGGAGGAGAACAATTCTGAGGAAAAAATACATTTAACAAGGTTAACTAAACTTTATATCCCCAGAAAAATCGTAGCAATGGACGAAAATATAACATTAGCCATATATAAGCGCAGGTAAGTGCACTATGTTTCATACTGACCCTAGGCACACACAAACTTAAAGAAATGCCCCCAAGAACAGGAAAGAACAAGAACTCACTTTGCTTCATAAGTTGCACTGCAAGTGTAGGGCAATTGGAGCACATTAAGGAAAACATGCGCACCACCATGATGAACATTCCTGAGCTCAGAATAGGAGGAGTCACTACCAAGAGTTGCTGGATATTTGTTAACAAGTCCTTGGAAGCAACCTGCTGGAGCAAGTTCTTTAGACAGAGAAAAGACAAGTTAAAAATGGGAAGGAGGTGGGGGGCAGGAGGGGGAAAGAAACAAAAACCCACCCCCAGAAAAACCACAGCCTTACCTCCTCATGCTGGAAGTTGTCCACTAGCCGTGCAAAACAGAGACAAGTGCTTTCAACAGACTTTTTATCCTATTAAGAAAAGTTAAGATTCAGTTGCTAGAAAGCTCATATGTTAGTACATATTCAAGTCCTCAAAAAGTACTTTGGAATGTGTGTATAGTTTACTGGACAAAACAATCCCAAACTTGAGAAATACCAAAATTATAGTTAAGAGAAACCTGTGCTAAGTCAAGGACTTTGACAGTCTGGTGCTCTAGCTGAAAGAATGTTCTTAGAGAAACGTTCCTCTTCTGTAGAAAGTCTATTTGCTGTTACAAGAATTTGTGCAGAGAGATTTCTCCTGAACCATCATGCAGGAACTCATTTTCAGAAGCATAAGGAACGCTGGCATTCTGTGTTTCTGCAAATGGCCATGAAGAAAAACAACCTTCTCCCACAGCAATCTGAAGTACACAAGAAAGATCTAGTAGTAGATGAGTGAATAGGTCCACAACATCGGTTTCAGATTCTAGAGAGGAGGGTAAAAAGCTGAAACGACTCAGATACCTTCACATCTATTGGAAGGTTACTCCCCTAGCAGCAGGGTTTTCTTCATCAGCAGAAAACCCCACCCATATCTAGACAGGCAATACCACTTAAAGCTTAGTGGAATCTCTTTCATTGTTTCAGAGAAATCCATTCTAATTTTTAGGTTTTCTGGCCATCTTCCTACTGTAAAGATGACTAAACAGTCCAACATAAAATAAACAGGACACCTCACCACATTTTAATGTTGTTGCTTACACTAAAGTGTAAGAAAACAGAACTATAGCAATGACTACACACTATTTTTTTCACATGCAGTACGGCTAAGACACCAAATTCAGCAACACTAAGAAAGCAAAAACGGCTCTAAAAATAGTTTAAAAGTTAATTGAAAAGTTAACTCAAGAGTTTAACTGAAAAGCTCAATTTCAAATTGTTTTTGTGTACTATAGACCATTAAGAGGTCAAAAGTCAGTACACCTGTCCTACTACTGCTGAGAATAGCACTCCTTCCCCTTTCCGAAGCATCTTCTAAAGCTGACATATCTGACTTGTGAAGCTGTTTTAAAGATTTAAGCAGTCTCTCAGCAAGACAACAATAGCAGAATTAAGAATATTACAAGAGCATGCAAAAAGTTTCCCCTCAGAATTTAATTCAGTCTAATCTATTCCAGAGAAGAAAGTAATTTCTCTTTCTCACCTTACTGATTCTCCTTAAGAGGGATTTGCCAACCAAGCAATATGCCCAAACCTAGATCTCTTCTAGCACAAGAATCTCTATGAGTGCTCATTTATGATCAAAAAAACACTGCAGATCTTTACAGTCCTAGAGCTTGGGAGTCACCATTCCAAACTACTCTGAGAAAGCAGGAGCTTTCTAAGTAGCAGTAAGCCCTCCCAAAAGGACAATCAGGAGAAGGGGGAGGGAAGTAAACTTAAATGACTCTGAAGAAGCTTTACCTATTTTAGAGTAGGGGAGAACTTTATAACTCAATTGTTAAGAAAAAACAGTAATGCTATTGGATTTCTTCTTAGTTGTAGGTAGCAATACAAAAGCACGGTTACTCATGATTTATGTTCAAGTACCTTAGTTTTCTAATTCTACAAAGTTATTATGAGGATGTCATGAATAAAACACATATACAAAAACATGAAATCTGCACATATATACTATGTCTTACCAGCATAGAAATGTCAAGATATTTACCAAATAACTAATTCATTACAGTAACAAACACAAGAGATACACAGTAAGAGCAAGATACCTAGAGGGAACTTTGTATTACTTTTAGGTCAAAGTGAAGACTTACTATTTTATAAGAGCCTCTTACCTGATGGGTTAACCTTTGTGTAAGCAGTGGCAACGAGTCTGCCACAAAGTGAAACTCATCAGGCGTTATGCTCTGGCAGCAGTTAGCAGCAATAGCTAGCGCGTTCCTCTGCGCATTTATGCTGAAGAATTCCAGATACAGCAAGCAGTCTGCCAACCCACCCTGTCACAGATAAACAGACAAGCTCTTTCATTCTGTAATTTCTCAGTGCTGCTAAAAATTAAGAACTTTATTTTAATTCAGAGAAATTATGGATCACATAGATCTGATAGAGATACAAATTCTTTCTTCTATACTTACTGCCTGCAGAATAGCTTTACTATGTCGGCGTGATAACATCTCCAGGGCTGTCAGAGCCTGCTCTGCCACATCAATGCACTGAATAACTTGCAGCTGGAATAAAATAAAAAAAATCATAGTTCTTCCAAATTGGTTTAGCAAATAAGTTATCTTCATTAACAACAGGATAGTTAGCATGTACTAAGACATATGCTAATGCAAAAGTACTGCTACTTAATACCTAAGCTGTCCATTTAAAGCTAGATCAGTTGTGCAGCTGGTGCAAGAGTGTGCAGTTCATACACATTACTCTTTGCAAGTTCAATTAGTTTTCTGCAAATTAGACAACACCTTTCAATAACAACATAAACAAGGAGTTTGGACAACACAGTATCTTCCAAGCCACAGAAAATGTGTGTTTTAAGGACAATCTTGAAGTTAAAATACATTAAATAATAATAATTTTTTAAAAATACTAATCCATTTAATTCTACCTTTTCCAAGAAGACAGGAATTGCATCTACCACTACAGCAGATGATCTGGGAAGTGCTTCCATCATGTATGTTAAGGCCCGACAAGCATGGTTCATCTATAAATATATTGAGAGAATTAAGTTCAGATGATACACTTTTCTCCTTCAACAACTTCATAGTGCATTACAAGTCACTTACAATGTCAAAGTTGTGTTCCATCTGCAGCAATGTTATCTATTAAAGAAAAAGACTTCATTTAGCAAAGCACCAAGTTATCAGCATAAATAAGGTACAAACATCACTGCAGCTTTCGACTCAGCATTGGCTTCATTAAGAATTTCAAGAGAGCAATTACCTATTTTTCAAGCAAAGCATGACCTCAAAAACAGAGAACAATTTTTAAAACATATTCGATAACTATATCGCTCTATTCATATAACACCACTCAAGTTATGTAATATAGGTTATGTATCAGAATAGCTTCTTTTATTTAAGGTATTGAACAATTGTTCATATGTTGTAGTAACATGAAGTCATAATCACATTTTAAAAGAGATTAAGCTGACAGAATGGTGTGGAAAGGGCTACATTTTTTTCCTATATATTATTCTCCTGGATCACATCTGCTACAAGAGCCATTTCCATTCTTATAAACATATCCTTACAGTGCAGGATTTTCTGCATTCTCATAAAGCCACTCATTCTCACCACAGTATCCAAAGAAGTACAGAAGAATACATTAAACTAAAGTCAAGTCACTAAGTTGTTTAAACCCATCTAGCAATCTGTATTTCACAAAGGCTATAGATTTCACTATTTTTCTGATTAAACACAGAGTAAGCTGCAATTTCTGCTCATTTATTTTTAGAGGGTGCAATCCCAGTTCTATTCACATTGGACTACTTACTGCAGTTTGTATTGGAAGTTTTAAGTTCTCCAAGGGAGACACTAGCAACAACAGGCACAGCAGGGTTGGCTTTTTTGGTTTATTTGTATCCACCAATTTGTAGCACTGGAGAAAGACTAAATGGCCAACAGGCTCTTTTAAGGTGTAACCTAAGGTTACACATTCTAAATAGTAGGTCAGGAAGGAATATACTACTGAGAAAGAAAAGAGGTAGTATTTGCAGATCCTAGAGCAAGAAAGTTGCAGAAAAGTAAATCTGAATAACAGAAATTTCCCTGGCTTAAGTACCACAGAGTACGCTCCCTACACTGTCAAAACCAATCTCCTCTGTGTATTTGCAAAAGCAACAGAAGCTACATTTTCTATATACCCGTTCACATTGTTAACTCTTCCATAATAGATGAAAGCTTATGACATTTTAAAAATAGTTCTTTAGGAAGAGCTATATGGTGAAAAAGAGAATGAGGAAAAATTAAAAAATCTTATATTGCACCTCTCAACGTTACCTCCAGCTATAAGTAACAAACACCTCTTGAGGTTGACAATATTTAAGCAAAATACTGATCAGAATATCATGACTTCCATAAAAATCATCTTTACCAAAGCTGGTACAACACTCTTGACTGGAAATCCTCCCAGCGTTTCTTCATTTCCCATGACCAACAGCTGGCACATCTCAATCACTGCCTGCAGTTGCTGACTTTCATCAGTGGCTTGGAGACCTTGTAGAAGCTGTTGGGCTTTAGAACCTAGGTATTGGGGAAAGAGGCTTCAGAGAGAGACACTGGAAGAGTCAAGGCAAATGTTGTATTTCTGCCAGAAGGGAAGACCAGAGACAGCTTGCATTCCTCTGTACAAGGCAGGGAGGCGAATCTCATTCTCGACTACCTTCACCACACTGCACTCACCACAGCCATCTCGCCAACCTACAGCAGGTGACAGAACCCACACATCTTCATCTTTGCTGAGCAAAGGCCTTCAACAAACACCCCCTGGATAATGCAGCACACAGTACTCATTAGACCCAGTCTTCTTGGCAGGGAGTACAACTGTCTGCCTTGGGCTCTCCTGAAAGCTGAAAGGACTTGGACTGGAAAGTATGCACCTTATCCAGCTGCATAACACAGATACAGTGGAGCAATAGTAAAGAGCCACAGTCACAATGACACGCTGTCTGAAAGAACCAACCTCTGCTGGACACCCAAGACACTTGGAAACTATGATCAAGGAACCTAACGCTTTTAAAGCTAGCTCATGCACTGATTTAAAGCTAGCAAAAAATCCAAGGAGTTGGGGTGGGTCTTTGTTAAGCAGTCCATCATGCAAAATAAGCCCAAAAGGGAACAGAGAAGGAAGGGGTGAAACAGGAAAAACCCTCCCTTCCCCGCCTAGACAGAAACATTAAGATGTCAATAAATAAAATGACAAAAGTAAATTTCTCTTCCTTATAGGAAGAAAAGCAAATTAATGTTACTGACTAGTGGCCTACCACTACAGTGGCATAGAAGTCTCCAACATATACATCATTTTAGTAAGAAATGTAGCTAACACAGATACTAGGATTAAGTCTGAATTCTACTAGTTTGGAAGTGGAAAGAATTAAGTCAACAAACTTTGCTTACTAGCTCCACTTCCAATTGTCCTGTGGAAGAGCTGCGACATCCGAGGACCAAGAGGGCCAAACAGGTGAGGAGGAAGACCCCTAGCCTCTAACAGAGCTAAAAGTAAACAGAGGACAACAACCATTGTCAAAGCTTCTACATACTTTTGAAAAAGTTCAAATTCAATGACGCTACAATTTCAGACTACAGGACCTTCGAAACTTTACAAAGAAGAGTTAGGATTAGATTACTCCCTGCACCTAGATTTCTGAAAGCACAAAAAAAACACCTTTGGGGAACACAACTTGTGTGCATCAGAGTATTAAGGCTCACAAGTTTTAAAAAGTCACCCACTGAGTTTCTGGATTTAACATATTTCACAGAACAAATCTAAGCCCCTAAACTGATACTAGAAGTCTAGATCTAGAACATCAGATGTACTAAGCTGTAATTTCAAATCTCAACTCAAACATTAGCAAAATAGGTTAAGTTTATCTTTCATGTTTCCAGTGGGGGGTGGGGGGGAGAAGAAGTTTATTAAGAAAATTCAGTTACTGGCATGATTAATCTCAGAGGACCTGAAAAAGCCCTATTTGTTGTGAGTATTAGACTAACACTAGTATTAAGATTACTGAAAATGAAGTCCTCTACTTGAGCTAGATGCTAAGTGGGTGATTCTCATTCTTATCGTACTAGGTTTGAACACTGCTGATCAATCCAAACAAGAATTAATAACAAAAAACAATTCAGCTCAGGATACATTATGCTCATTATGCCCATAGAAATTCATTATGCTCAATGATATCCTATAACAAGTGATCTGGCAGTAATCTAGCACTTATTTCCTGCATTTCCATGTTAAAGATCTAGACCATTTCAAAATTGTCTTTTGACTGAGTTCTTTGCACTACAAGGCCAAATCCCTCAAGCAATTACATGATATACAGACTATGTTTACATCTGTCTGAATTCTGACTTTGACAGACACCTACACGTATCTGTGTGCAACTTGGACAGATACCGTAACTTTCTATACTCCATTCAAATTTCACTTAGGGAAAACTTAAAGTAACAATAATAAGCACAAAAATATTAAGCAGAAGTAGGTAGAGCAGCAATGGGTCTAATCAGGTCTTTAAAAAAAATTAGATTTTTTTCTTGTAAAGACATTTTTGTATTTCCAAGCCAGCTAGCACACTCACAAACAAGATTGTCTTCTAAACTCTCTTCCTCAACATAACTAAAAAAAAAGCAACCAACAATACATTATGCATAATGCACTACCAAATGAAACCTTGCACTGGATCCTCCCTTCAGACATCATTTCCAAATTCTTGCATCTTTTGTGCATCAGAGGTTTGAAACTCCATACTTCAAGAGAAGTATATGTAAGCAAGGGATCTCATTCATAGACACACAAACTACAGGTTTCCAACTATACATCATACAGAGGGTGTTTGGACTCTGTAAGTAGCCATAGTAACAAAAAAAACAATTTGTATATTAATATGAAAATTCATACCTTGTAATCTTCCCATCTCAGAGTCATCTGACTCACTTTCTCCAGAGGTTGTCATACCTACAGCTCCAGCAACTGAACTAGAAGCTAGGAAAAAAAAAAAAATCAAATTATGAATAGCAAGTTTCCATAAAGCTGCAAAATCCCCATCAACTCTAGCATTAAGACAAATGGTTCTTACAATACTCTGCACTTATTATTGCTGCAGTCATACTTCTGTACAACTGACACTCCAACAGACTGTACAACAGTCTGTCTACTGCCCTAGTCCTTTTCAAAATAGCAAAAGGCACTATAGCAAACCAGGATGATGAAAAATAGCTAGATCAACAAATTGTATTTCATTTTTTCATACTTCATTTCAATTAATTTCAAATTACTACAACGACAGAGTTCACTTTAAGAGTAAAACACTGACGTTTTCTACAAGCCAGCAGAATTGTTAAAAAGTTCCTTTGAACTCACTGCTAATCATGACCAGATGATAAATTTAAGTACCATGTAAGAATGCCACGAAGGAGTAAAATATTCCAAGTGCAAATAAGGAACACTTAGTTCAATGATAAATTTCTCCAGTATAGATAGGCTTAAAAATTCAGTCGAGAACTACTAGAACTTTAAAATGCTTTCCAGCAGTTAGAAAAGAACTTTTGCAAGTAAACGCATGTCTTTTACAGTCTGAACAATTTGGTCTTTCTCTTCAGTTGGCCCCACAGTAATTCATACAGCATTAGCTGAAATTAGTTTAGTTTCCAGCAGCCTCCTCCTTTCCAGGTCTGCCTTATTGGAAACAGCTTGGAGACTATGAAATAGCATAATTCAAATTTGCACCACATGTCCAGGAGAACAGATTCAAACGTAAGGGTTCCTCTCCCTCAAATAGCTTCCAAAAGTAGTACAATTTAAACGATACTTTCTCCTGAAAGCTTCAGTATTTTACAATGTTAAGAAAACAGGCTGCAGTTGCTCTTTCTCCTTACCTGCAGCCCCTTGGGGAGCCTCATCTGTACGTGCAGCTGAGGAGTTAACACCATCCTGGTTGTTATCCGGATCAGCCATCTTCTCCTGTCGGCGAGCTTCAGCTGCTCCTCTTTTGCCCAGGCCAGAGCCTCGCCGACTGAAGATTTAAAAAAGCACACAAGGGTTTGCGAGCTATAAGTCAAGATTTAATAGTACGAGACTTTTGAAAAGTTTGTATATATATTTACATGAACCATAACTACAAAAGTGATGACTCCTCACTCCACTGTCTACTTAAAAGTATTAATTTGAAACTAATTTTCCCCTGCATCAAATGACATTTCACATATTTAAATACTTATAATATTGGCTGTTTGGATGCAACCAATGACAAGCATATTCAGTTCAGATATACACTATTAAACAGACTGTGTGACAGTATAAAGTCCTTTATCAAAATAGTCAATCTTATTATTTGTAATGGAAAGTTCCTCAGAATTCTTTAGCTCTTAGTGTTTAATCTCTATATTAAACATTATCTCACTAAGAAAAAGGATGATTTGCATTTGAGCTATTAGCTTTGGCTGTCTCTTCTCCCTCATCCACTTCACCCCCCTAACTGGAATATCTGAGGTCTGATGAAGTCTGATGGTGCCAAGTCCTGTGCACATCTGTGCGTCTGCACACATCACAACATCTCAGCAGGCCTGCAGAACTGCAGCTACTTTTCCAATAGCACAGTAAAAGGTAGGCATGGCTAGCTTCACGTAAAACCCACAAATATCAATATGCCACAGTTACCACAGCTTATTTCTGTAGATTTTACCTGGTGCTAGCACAGGAGCCCGTGGTCTTTTGCCGTGTGCTCCGCCGCAAACTGGGGAGCTCAGCAGGTGGTGATTCACTGCGCTTCTTTGTAGATTTTCGTAGACCTAAGTAACACAAATAATGTTTGCATTATTTGTTCTGCAGACAACAAAAGGCAACAACTTTTACAGGAAAACTGCAATCAGCTGACTTCAGCTCTTTCAGATACCTTATATTAAACTGCTGCACCGGTAAGAGGAAAGATTTAGACAGCAGCTCTTTCACTCACTAATCTCCATGTTGTTACTTGGACACCTCTTCCTAACCTCTACTCTACAGATAAGAGATCTTTTCCATGCCACGGAGGTACTGTAGTATGGGGCACAAGTTTCTCATTTCCACATGCTGATACACAGTATATCTGTGGCAGGAAATAGTTCTAGTTTTGAGTCAAAGAGAAGGGGGGGGAGGAGGGGGGAGACACCAACTAGGTTTAGGGGTGAAAGCCAAATAGTTCTCTCCAACCTCCTGAAGTAAGACCTGTACAGAGCAAACATAATACTTTATCACCTTGAGCAGCTGAATCCTTATTCTCATCTCAGTCAGTTTGATCCACATTACTACCGCTTATTCAAGCTTGCCTGAAATCCAAGGCCAGCACCCTCCCCAAGGCAGGCACCACTAATGTTCAGAGCTCTCAAACAGGTGTTTATCATGTTCTTACTTTAATCAAATCCTTTGAGTTCCTATCACTGTTGTAGTGTCGTTTTAGGCAGGTAACCTAGCGTATTTTCATAATTTAAGATTCTTAAATTTTTAATTTTAAAATATTTGCCCTATTGAAGACTGACATAATGGACACTATCTGCTCCAAATCACAAAGCCACCAGTCATCATTCTGGTGGCATCTCCCATCGCAGATTCACATAGGACAAATATACATAAAACTGCAATACAAGTATAATCCTATTACCAGGCTGAATTACTCCAAAACACAGCTTCCAGATCAGAAAGGTGCCAATTTGAGTACGAAAATAATATTATTATTAATAAACAACCCACCACACATCACAACTTGATTTCCCTGCTGCATTTAACACACAAAAGCAGAAGATCAAATTTGGGGCAAATGGGGTACATTACAACAGACACAAGCGAATTTGAAAAGATGAAATAATTGTGTCATTTTGCCCTCTTCCGGCAAGAAAGCAGAATAAGACACACACAGACACACCACCAAGGGTTCAAGCAGCAGCAGGAACATCCGGCACCACGGCCAAGTTTCTCAAGAACAGAAAATACCCAGACATTGTAGAATAAAAAAACTTTCGTATTTTTGTTCTACAAATGCATGTTTTAACTAGCACGTCAGCACAACATGACTCCACCGATAAAACATGGTTCCCTCTGTTCACATAAATTCCAGTGCTGCTTTTCCACGGAACAGAACAGTAAGATTCCCGAAGTGAGGGGTACTTTTGCTTTATATTTGAAAGAAATAAAGGGGAAAAAAACACCCTACTGAAAGAGAGCTCACTGCAAAGGGTGTGCGCGTGCACACCAATTCTTTGTGTAAACACATCCCTGCTCCCAAGCCAACGGCACTCTGCTCCACACTGCCAAACTCAACGAACCTAAGCCCACACTAGTTCCTACCAGCTAAGTAATAAGCAGTCAGGCAGACACTTCTATTTTAAGTGAAATAAAATAGGCTTAGCTTAAAAATAAAATAGGATTTAAGCCAAAGACAAAGATATCGCTGGACAGCAGAGCTTAACACCTTACTGCACTTCAGGTGTATGTTCTCTCACTCCTGCTTTACTACCCTCAACCTGATCCCTTGATGTACAAAATTATTCCTTTTTTTGGTAAACTAGCACTCTGCCAGTGGGGTGAGCTAAGCCAGCTCACCAAGGGTCAGATAAGTAGAGACAGAGTGAAGCAGCAGGACAAGGAAGCTGCGAAAGGGGTCGTCCCTTTTCACTGAAAGCATTCATTTATTTGTGCTTTCCCCTTAAACAGCTACCCCAGGGAGAGTTTGAGAGCCTAAGGAGTTACTACAGCTCAGTTACCAAATAGTAACTTAAAAGGGGCCTTCAACTTGAGTTAATTTTCTCCTCCTACCCAGATGAGAACTTGACTCATTGCATCCTTTGTTTGTTTCTCTTCTCCCACGTCTGCATTTCTCAACCCCTGATGGATCTACCAGGGCAAATATGCCCTTGCACCTCCCTCTATTTATTTCAAATGCTAAAAAGGAAGTGATGAAAGATTTTTTTTCAGAGCTTCCTGCCCTCCTGCTGTTCAAAGACACTCTCTGAAATTAAGGTTTATTGTTTAAAAAGGCTTAAGTCAATCTGAAGTCTAAATCTTTTCAAAGGAAGTTCACCTTAACACACTGCAAACACAGCCTCCTCTCTGGGTATCAGTCCTGTGCCCTGGAAGTTGTGGGAAGAAAACAGCCCTGGCCTGAAGTGGTAAATAACACAGTGTTCAGAGACAGGACTAAAGATGCCCTCTGACTGCTGGAGAAAGGAAAGCACCAGTCACACTGTCATGCACAGACAGCGAGGGCTTTTTGATGTCTTTCTCTGGAGTTATTTACCTGGCACAGAGCTATCATTAAGATATCAGTTTCCAAAGGACTAGGAGACAGAGTAGAGTCAGACTTTCAATAAACTGAAAGCAAGTTAGGTTTAAGTGAAATCATATTCACCCACTGCAAAAGATTTAGATGTAAACTTTAGAATTAGAGCTGTGGGGTTTCCTTAGTTATGGCAAACAGATATATTGCTTACGCTGTGACATCATCACATTTGCATGCCAAGCACTCATGTTAATGAAGCTGAAGGAGAAGACCCAAACAGGCTAAACCAGAATCACTGCAGCCAAACAGAAACAAGTATTAAGATGCCCCAGAACATCTGCATACTTCAGTCTGTTTACTGGTCACCATTTTCTTCATAAAGCAAATACTTTTTAAAGAAACTAGTTCCCAAAGTGGCTGTGCTGCTTCTGCTTACTTGAGCAGCATGACTGTTGAACAAGGTTAGTCTGAATAACAACTCATAATACCAACAAGCCTTTTGGTTTACAGTTCAGAGAAGATAGCTCAATAAAGATTTGCTGGGACTGTCACCCAGGCTCTGTCTCGAGCTGCTCTCCTCCTCAGGCAACAAGGGGAGTGGACAGTGGAAGGGGCAAGACCACCCTCTGCGGCTCCACCACTGCACAGCTCTCAGGCTACAGCCACCACGCACTGGGTGCCCTTTGCTACAGCACATCCCCGTCTCAACCCAGCCTCAACTAAGCGAGTGCTGTCTTCAGACTTTCCTTGCCCTTAGCCCTCCCAAGTCCCTTCAAATCAGTTATGCATCTATGCTATAGGTTCAAAGCTTTCCAATATATCCCAACAACTTAAAAAAACCTTCCCAGCACCCGGCCAAGGCTTCTCTATCACCAGCAGCATCCCTAGCAACCACCTGCTCTCAGCATCATCCCAGGCATCATCGCTAGCTTCCTCCTGCCCAAAGGCCACAGAAACACAGACATTTCCATAGGAGCACAGACATAATTATCCTTGCTTTTATATTGCTGCATAAAAGTAAATTGACCTAATTTGCAACATTTAGGAAGGCCCTACAGAATACAGTGCCAGAAAGGGATATGAAAATGTAGCTAGATCAAAAGACAGCAAAACAAAGCTCCTGCATTGTAATTCTATGTTGCAGTTTCTCACTTCATATCAAATTGTGGTATTTGACAAAATTAGTCATGATGTGTACAGAATGATTTTCTTCCTCATTTAATTACTATTTCTTCCTATTTAGATAAAAAGGGGGAGGCAGGGGGATGATGATTTTAGTCTAGACTAAATCTTTAATTCTTTAAAATGGACTTTAATTTCTCCAACAAATTTACAAGCCTCAACAATGTCACCACTCAGTCCCAAGATTAGATGGTGGGGTAGGTGAAGTCTTCAAAAGTCACCATGGCTGTATTTTTAATGTTCAGTATTTCTCAGGACATGAGAACCTGTGTTTTCTTTCAATATGAGAAGCTCTGCTGGCAAGGCTTTTGTTGCTCTTCATTCCTCTCTTCTGTGGAATAGGCTACTTTAGCTCTTCCACATTTTATTCTAAAATTATAATTGTTGATTTGTAATAGTTTTCAATGGAAAATTCAACTGCTTCTACTTCCGTATCCACAAAGGCTATTGGTATCACACAGAAAATAAGCTTGTCCCAACTCTTCCTTTCCAACATGGCAATTTCTTATTTGTGAATAATTGATAAGTGTCTAAAAAAATACTAAAACAGTGTATTTTCTTAAAATATTCAAAATATTTAATATTAGCCTCAGTACTCCTTCAGTTACTGACTCTATATGACAGACAAGATTACATCTTTTTCAAAGAAAGGATCAAAGATCACTGACACAGTAGCTATTGGATTAACTCTGCTGTCATCTATAGGCAAAGAGGGAGGTATCAGACCTCTGAGGCTTCCAAGTATTCCTGCCCGCCAACTGCTCTGCTCTCTAGAGGCTGCAGCTTTCCTTTACCTCTAATGAGCCCACGATGCTTGCTACCATCCCCTATGTTGCTTCCCAGGAAGGAACTCATATATACTTCTCATGCATATATACGAATGGACATAGTGACCCTACTTACCTGGCTTTGTGTCATACTTTAATATCCTAGTCCAACCTAGTTCTTTTTTTGCATAAGCTGATGTTCAGGTCACTAAAGCAAGTCAAGCTGGCTTCTCAGGATACCCCTTGTGGGAATAATTTAGGCTTTTCTTCTCAAATTTGGCTTGTTTTTCAAGCTGCTGACACCTCGATTTAGTTTAGGATCCCACTGTGCTGTTTTGCCCTTTCGCTGGCAGATGTGAATCGCCACCGAAGCTTCCTCTGCCTTTACCCACTCACTACTCACTTGCCAGAGGAACTTTTGCTCCTCCTTGGTGCTTTTCTCCAAAAGTTGACCACAACTCAGACTCAGCTAAGAACTTGCTGGTCAGCCCTACCCTTGTCCAGTTCCTGCCCCTTCCCATGCTGTGCCAAGTCAGAGATCCTGAATCCATCGGTTTTGAACCACAGAGCATACAAGATAAAGCCAAGAGCAGCCCCTTTACACTTCTCTAATCCCTTGCTTCCTGAACCAGCTTAGATCATCCTAGAACCAACACTCCAGGCATGCAAATCATCCCAAACAAGCCTGGTGGGTCAACTGAAGCTATTTTGATTATACAGGAAGCCATCAAGCTCCTCCTGTTTATTTCACCTATTTCCTGTATTACTACGAGCTCCAAACACACCCCAGTTGGGGCATCCTACTCTACATCGTGCCCAAACACAGGAGCAGACAAGGAATCTAAAGCAACTGTTGAATACATGCTACAAACAGATCTTGCAGTACACAAAGTTATATGGCGCATTCTTATGAACGAGTTTAGACAAAAATATTCTTCCATGGAACTGGGCTACAAGGATATCTACACACTAATGAGCACAGGCTCCACTTGGAAATACCTTTAAAGAGAATGTCCAAACAGGGTATATCCTATTTTAACTCCGTGTCAGAGTGACAACAAGTTTTACGATAACAATTAAATAGACAAAGCGACACTAAACTTCTAGGCACCGCAGCCTAGAAAGATTAAAAGATTTTTACTGATCTTCAATTAACATCAAATGTCCTTAACACACTAAAGAGACAGAAAAGCAGGCCTGAAACAAGAAACTGCATATTTCTACTTGTGTTTCAGCATTCATAGCTCCTGTTTTCAGATATAAATTGCTTTCTTCAAGTTTCTAAGAGAAGACAAATATAATAAAGAGTTTTCTAAATACACTTCCCAATTACAACAGCATTCAAGTATCTTACAAGAACTAATGTTTAAGACAGAGCTTACACCAACAAAGCACAGATTCTGTAGGAAGTCACTTGCTTCAGGTGCAATTTCATACACAGCTTTACCTAAAGGCTCAGTAGAACACACTATGAGCTACCTTAATCCTAAGGTAACACCATGAAACCCAAAAGCAGCACACGTGTTTGTTTAGATTTCATTTTCAGACATCCATGCTTATTCTTCCACAAAAAACAAGCAAAATATCTTCAACTTACTTGCTAGTTTCGCCTGCAGTCCCGAGGGTCCAGGTTTTGATGCCTCCGACTTGGAAGAGCCTGGTAGAGACAGTTTTGTTTTAGGCAGGCTAACTTTTGGGCTGAAGCGAGCAGCCCAGTCGAACTTTGAAGAGCCACTTGTTTTACTCTGTTCTTTATCCCTGCTACTCCTTCTCGGACTGGGACTGGATGCAGAACGGGAACGTCTAGCCTTATTCTGGTCCTTTCCCTGTTTTACTCTTGCACCCTGAGGAACAGTGGAGGAAGCAGAGGCAACAGCAGAAGAGGAGGAGGACGTGGAAGCTGAAGAAGAGGAATCAGTGATGGTGCTACACCCAGCTTTGGCTGAGGTCACCGATTTTGAAGCCAGCTTGGAGGGTTTTGCTGACCTCTCTTCAGCGCCAGTTGATTCAACCGCTGAAGCACTCTTTATACAAGATGGGCTTTCTGTCCTTTTCCTTTTCTGACTTCGGGAGCTACCAGCAGCTCCACCCTTTCTGGTGTGAGCCTTGCTCGTTGATGGTAATTGTGCACACTTCGGCTGTTCTTGGTCTAAGTGTCTCTTCTTAGATTTACTATGTTGCTTGCTAGTTTCCAAGGAAGTTTCAGCGTGCTGAAGTGCTTTGGGTTTTTTAGCAGAGCTAGGAGAATTGGTCCTGCTGTAATCTGGACTAGCACTGCGTTTAACTCCTCGAGAATTCTCTTTCTTAGGCACTTGCCCCGTTTTTTGCTTTTCTGATGTATTGACTCTTTCTGAATCTTCTTGTTGTGGTATTATAACAGCAGATGAGCTACAGCCTCTGCAGGGGTAAGCAGAAACAGCGTTAGTGTTAAAATAGAGAAACTTGATGCTATTGCAAAATTTTTGCAAGATAAATGCGAGCATTCTCTAATAAGGGAAGCCATAGGTAACAAGCCCTACCCACTATTAACTTACACTAAGACAAGAAAAAACATGCTTGAACGAGGACAGCCCCGTTGCAGCTTTCAGTGCATAACAACAACAAAAAGATCCAATACTTTGCTAGCATGAAAACTATAACGGCAGCAAAAAAACACACTATAACAAAAAAAAAACACACTACAACAAAATGAAACAAGAAAACACTATAACTGCAGCAAAATAAAACATTCCTCTTTCTTTAAAAAAAGAAGGTAAGATGACTTGGATCAATTTTTATCGATTTTTTTTCACAGAAAGGTAGAACTGCTTAAAATGACCAAAGAAACAAAATTCAGGTCATGAAACTTAACTAATTAAAAACACAGAGCTCCAAAACAGAGCAAGTGTTTAGTAATGCATAGCTAGTCATAATCATATCCTAGTTCAAGGAAGTGTTTAAAAAAAAGTGGCAATCTTATCCATCTTATATCAAAATAAAGGTAATTAATCATATATACAAAAAGGTAAAATTCTTTTTGATACGATAGAAGTTTGTTCCAGTGTGTAAGTAGCTAAGAATAGGACAAGACCAAGACATTTACCCCAACTGCAGGCAAATTTTGGATTACCGGTTGCAATTAATATATGATACCACTCAGAATTACTCGGGCAATTCTCCTCCAACATACAAGGGGCAAGAGAGAAACTAAGGAGTCCAGGCTAGTTATGCAGGATTCATTCCCTCCCCACCACTGAAGGGAGGCTCTGAGCTGCTGAATTACAAGCACAAGCACCAACAAAATGCAAAGCACAAATACAATGACAGAACACTACACCTAATTTAGTTAAAAAGCTATTACTCATACATACATTTTAAGAACTTGATATTATTAGATACATCAAATACAGTTGTGAAGTGCAGATAACACTTGTTAACATATGAATATGAAGCACAGTTACCTTTTAGAAAAGTGTCCCTTGGACTGCTCAGAAGTAGTATTAGACTGCACTTTGGGTGTCTTTGAAATAGATTTTCTACTCTCAGGAGGGCTATGTGCCTTATGTTTTGCCTGCCCTAAGTGTGACCTGTCAGCAGAAAGTCAAAACAGAAAGCTATCAGGATTCTGAGATACAAATCTGTAGGTGGAATATTTTTGGCTTATTTACAAACATTAGAGTAAAACTTTTTTTTTCCCCCCCAAAACAATCCCTTAAAGAAGTATTTGAAAAGAACCGCTTGGTTTTGTTATAAATCACTACCAATGTAATTTAATTTTTGAGCGCTCTATTATTTACTCATTTTAAGGCAGACATTTTCTCCCACCTGAAGCACAGATAGATTCACATATTATTATTGTACAAACTTGCGAAATGATCACTAATCATACAGCTAGCACAATAAGACACAGTTCTAGACAACTTATATATATATATTTTTTCACACACACACACACACACACACACACACATTCATCAACTTCAAGATTGCATGCATTAAGACTTGATGCAGTTAGAAATGTTTAGGGAAGTCGGTCTCTTGGCTCTTCAGTTTAAGAAGAATCAAAGGCTTAAACAGGATCACAATGACTTCTGCTCTGCAGGAAGGCTCAGCCTTGCCTAGTATTTTATTTCTGCAACTCCACCAGTTCAATGTTTAGGAAGAAGAAAGCAGAAATTCATGATACTGCTCAAGGAAGTCACATGAGACACGAAAGCTTCGATGTCAGAGAAAGGGACTGGTTTCATGTAAGTTCTTCAAGAAGCTTTTAGCTGCATGCAAAAAGAAGTGTTTTACTGCACAAGCTCATGACTGGAGGGCAACAGAAAACACACTATTACACTATAAATACATATTCACATATTCCATGGCTATTTTCAAAACTATCTGCAAGACTGAGAAGTGACAGCTCATCAGCTTTTAAAGCACAGCATGGTATAAATACTTGCTAGGACAAGGGACCACTCACACTTGAGCTCCTCTGAATAAACTGAGAACTTTATAAATTCACATATCCCACTCATACAGAACATTTGAGCATCGCCAACCTTTACAAAGCCTCCTATAAACTTATTCTGGTATTAGTGCTGGAAAAAAGAAGCAAGGTATCAAAGTTAAACAAGCACTGATTAACATCAAAAATCAGTGATTAGTATCAAAGAATTAATATGCCATTAATTTAGGATATCTATTCTTTTGAGTTGAGCTATGCTTCATAACCTTGGAAGGTCGGGACAGCAAAACTGAAACGTCTTTTTCCAACTAGTGACCCTGAACATCCAAGAGTTTAGTTCAGAAGAGCAAGTGGAGGGTGTTAGAGTTCCACAAGTTCTCAAATAACTTTTTTCTAGCCAAACATCAGTAAAGGAACAAAGGCAACGCTATTATTCACCAGAAGTCTCCTCAGTTGCTTAAGTATTCCAATATTAAAACTAAAGCTTAGCAGGAAAAAAAATATATATAAAGAGAGAGAACGTGTAAGCAAGAGCACAATTCTAAATAGTTAAACACCTCCATGATAATCTAGCCACAAAGTAGTAAAAATCCAAGTAACACAACCCTGCATATGAAATAGCATGGCAGTTAAAACGAAGGAACAGGACTGCCCCCTCCTCCAGGATTTCTGTGATGGCAAACAGCCTGTCAGTTTGGAGAGACTACAGAATGCGATTAAAACAATCTTTCCACAGCTAACAAATATCATCAAAATATCATGTGAGCTGCTGGGTAAGAATTAACTTGCACATGAAGTTAATTAAAACACGTCTGATGAGCTAGAAACAGGAATAAGGTGTGAGAAATAAAGAGCTGTGAAAACTACCCAGGCAGGAGGCTGACCTCAGGACTGCAGTAGGGTAAAGCCAGCAGCACGCTGCCGATAATTCAAGGCTTTAGCTCCAGGCTATCCGCTTACAAATTCTCTATTTCCTTGTTAACATATAATTTGCTCAGGGGCTGCAATCGAAGAAATATTCTGGCAACAAGTATTCTGAGAATCAGAGTTTCCTAGTAGTGATGAGGAATGAAGAAATAAGTATTTACTTGTGATCACGCATTTCCATTGACAGGTGCAGGTCCAGGGAGACCAAGGGCTTCCTATGCCTTGAAGGGGCGTTTTCACAGCTTAAGATCCCAGTTTTACAACCCACACCAAGACTGTGCTCGCTTGGACAGAGCTATGCACTGATAAGCACTTCCACTCACAGCAGACACTCAGCTCACAGTAACATGCTTTGCAAAAAACATCGTTGTTCAGTGTTTATACAAGGAGTCCTTTGGAAACTGCCAGCCCTTAGCTTTTCTTAGAAAACCCATGAAGAACCAACCAGAACTTGCCCTCAAAGAGTTACTTTGAACATATTAAAAATATGTTTTTGAAGTTCATTTTGAACCTTCTGAAGTTAGCTAATTAACAGAAAGTGTTTCATCTGAGTCATGACCGTCACTGGCTCAAAGTGAGATGTTAAATACTTCCAAGTACTAAGTGTTACAAACAAACAAAACTATCCCACATTTGACACCTAAAAAATAGCAATGCTGCAGATCACAAGCTACTTTCACTCTTCAGAACTACTCCATTTGTCTTCCCATTCCTATTCCACACAGTCCAATTAGCAGTATTGTTAGAGGATTCAGCCTACATAGACAAAATGAATGTGTAGTGTATTGTCCAAAAAAAAAAAAAAAAAAAAAAAAGGAAAAGTTAAAAAATAACATTTTTCAACATGATTCTGCTAAAAAGGATCAACAATCTGATTGACAATTAAATATTAGATTTAGTTTTGACACAAACTTCATGTAAAATTATCAAGATCGGTTCTGAAACAAATTCTTTCAGAATGGAAATGGCAAGCCTGCCAACAAATTATTCTTGTTTTAGTATTTGACATAGGTCAGTCTAAGATTTATTCCATATCCTGTTCTTGCATTAGTATCCACCATACCGATTTTGAGGACCTCTGTTTTCTCATGTAGCCTCCAATCCAAAATAAACAGGGATAAGTATTTAGTATATTATAAAAATGTGAAGTTCAGCAAAAGCCATTTGTACACAACTAACAGCATGATAGTTATTCACATCAAATTCATACTTAACTTAGATACTTTTTCCATGTTATGGGGGTAAAAAGTAAGACTACAGGAGTCAGGCTATAGAAATAAGTATTACTGTCATTTCACAAAATTGGAAAAAAACATACAGTTTTTGCAGTACCTAGTTCTGGTGCACAGAACCTCTTCCATCCCTCTACACCAACAATAAACTGAAGCACTGCTTGTAACTGAAGAGACATTAACTGCATCAGTTTTGAAGAGATCTTCTGTGCCTCAACATCATTTTCAAATTTCTCATTTAAGCTAAGTATTAACATTTGGAAATAGTCGACGGCCTAAGTAGAAATTTAAGGTTGCAATGCCATAAATCTTCAAAATACAGAAGAAGTTTAAAATATTTTTTATATATATATATATAATATTTATAACACTCAAACTTCTCTGAAGGATTAAGATTAAATTGTTCCGCAGATTTTTAAGTTCTGCATCACCTCTTGTAACAGATTTCTTGGTGAGAAATATTCCTTTTTTTAATCCGTATTTTGAAAATGCTTAGCCACAATAAAGGTTTAAGTTATTTTATTTCCAACATTCATATGAACAGAAGTATACAAGATTGGACAGTACTGAAACTTGCCCTGCTGGAAGGGTTACGATTGCTTATCTAAGACCAAAGGGAAGCAACCTTCCCTGACACATTTTAGAAGGTGTGGTCCTTAAATTCCAGGTTATTCATTTTGTGGCTAATTTTAGATGTGAAATAACAGATCTCTACAGACTCTAGTTACCACTTAAATCTAAGATACTGGCTTAAAAAAATATATGTATCCATGCATTTAATGAAGTGGCTGAATTTAATCTCGTACCATCTATGCATCCCCATTAGCACATGATACAGATCAACAGAAACAGATATCTAAAGCAAAGAATTGGCATTAAGGATCAACATCCACCTTTATATATTTCAAGGAGTTTTTATACACTTTAGACTAGTAAGAAATACACCTCGTCTTTATATGTTAGAGACAGAGTTTGAATCCTTCAGAGAGGAAATTGTGTGTGTTATTTTCCTGCAACATTCTAGTCAATATTCTTCTATCAGAAGACCAAGCCTTAAATGCACATATTCAAACAACTCCACTTGGAATAAGGTGGAGGAAAAATAAGGCAGGCAGATACTATCTGCATTACTAACTTTCTTCAGTAGACTAATATTTTAGACTAGAGAAAAATGTATCCACATAGGCTCACACAGTTACTTGAAGAACCTTATTTCATGAATTGGCACGTCAGTAATAATACAGCCAGGATCCATATCAAAGTTTCAAGATCTACTTTGTTTTGCAGTTCTGATGAACTGCTTGCAGCAGAAAAAAACAGTTGGATCCACTTGCTCACTAGTATGAATATATTAAGATATGACAAGTGTCTTGTTCTTGAATTATTCAAAAGCTGAATACAGTTAACATGCAGGGCAAGGGAGCAGAGGGCAGCTAATTATCCAGTCTTCTCCAGAGCAGGATGGGATGGGGGGGACAGATTC
>JAVCKT010003021.1:0-25599 GCA_032273925.1 Rhynchotus rufescens | reverse complement strand
TTTAATAATTTGCACTCAAAAAAAAGGGAATGCTGATACTGTGTAGATTTTGGTGTTATGCCAAATTTTCATTTACTGTGTTTACAGTTTAGGACGCTTTTGACCACAGAAAGCAATCTGAATATTCAACAGTTTAGACAGCCCTATGTTTTAAACTCATGCTTAAAGTACCAACAATATTTTCCTTGCACTCTTTTTTTTTTTTTTTTTTCCTAGCTAAAACTTCCAGATGAGGTTTTTTTTTCCTCTGAGTTTCAGAATTGGGCCCCAAATAACCAGCTGAAACATGGCTGCAGGAATAGGGCTTCTGAGAGCAGTTTTCCAAGAAACCTTTCTGACAGCTCTACACAGCGCAATATTTGCTTTTGCACACAATAAAGTGATTCAGAAAAGGAAAAAAAATCTGTCTTGGAAAGTAATTTTTGGGGCTTATCAAAGTGATTAGTAATGGAATGTAAGTTTTTAACACTGTGCTGTAATATTGTGCTAGGAGAAGGCAGCAGATGACCTTGAAAAGAGGTGAAAGGAAACTAGAAAATGTTAATTAAAATTATTAGTGCTGTTTGAGGTGCTTATCTTGTTTACTGCTAAGGTGTTGCTCCCTTCTGCATAATTAGGGGTAATTTTACTCACTTTCAAGTCTGTAATTTTAAATATCACAAAGTTTTATCTTCCAACAAGAAGTAATTCATTATTGGTTTGTATGTAACTGCTTGATGTTTTAATCAATATATGCAACTTCCACAAAGTCTGTTAGAATTTGTCAAGAGGTTTTATACATCTTTTATAGTGCAGGATTAGGCATGGTATATGAAGCTGAAATCCCATTTAGTAATGAAATTTAAACATAATTCTGTGTTTATGATGTGAAGATATATTTTTACTTGATCTGTCCTTTTACATTTCCCTTTATCCATGATTATTGGAGGACAATGATATCTGGAAAACAAACCACAGTGAAGTTAAATCCACTTGAACACAAAGAGTTACTGTCAGTTAATCCTAATAGAGACAATACCGATTTTTTAACTAAACTGCTTAAGAAATGAATATGTCTTGCATGCTTTCAATTTGTTTTAAATCCTAATATGCAGAGCTCTTTGCTGTTGTTAAATATTTGCATAAGATATTTAATCTTGCACTTTAAATTAATGATATTAAAGGTCTAAATGTTTGAAAAATGTTGTTGTCAGAACAATGTAATCTTTTCTCTCCAGGCTGCTTCATATAATTGTGGTGCCCTTATCCTAATATACTTGTAACCTTCCTCTGCATTGTCCTGTGCCCACTATACTCCGACAGCACTTTTCTTAATTCACAGATTTCTAGACTTTTTTTTTTTTTTTGATTTCTAGACTTTCTTTTTTCTCTAGTAGGGTGGGAAAGGTCTTCAACTCATCAAGACTTACGGTGAAATTTCCAGAAAAATGGGTTGCAGAAGGAGAGCCCACAGAATTGAGAGGGGTGCGACAGAGAGCCCCTGGTCACACTCCAGCACTGAGTCCTCGGCCAGGTTAAATGACCTTTGGGGAAAGAACGGGCCTGTGCTGGCCTGTCCTGCTGCAATTTAATTTTGCTGCCTTTTAATCTTCGGTGGAGCAATTAATGACAGGCAGGGTACCCGAAGCCACGTAATTTTTTAACCACTGGCATTGGCGGTATGAAGAAGCATCCCATGGCCATGAGACCTTAATTAAACCAAGAAAAATTGGAAAATGTCTGCGAGAGAACATATTAAAATAGACAAGTAGCTCCAATTTATTTTCTTAAATTTACTGAATATTGAGCAGGTTCAACTACCTTAATAATAATGATGACATAATACAGGAGAATATACTGTTTTTGTTGTACCTTCCACATGCAGATCCACCATGGTTATGAGGTGGTTATACTCAAGGTCTACAATTAGGTTATTAAATAACAACATGTATTAGGTTATTAATTAGCGAAACAAGTCAAAGCTGGCATGCCCTCCTAAGTCACGGAGCTCCTCCTTGGCGTAGGGCTCCTTCCCATTTGTCCATCTGTCATATTATGTCTGGGTATTATGTGCTCTCACCATGCCGGGTATCATCCTTGATATCTTGGGTTTTATTGCCTCTGCTCAAGGGTAGTGTAGATGTTCATCAGCCTCCTTGATATGATGGAGATCATCCCCAATAAAGAATTACAAAACAGAGTTTCTATAAAGAGACTATTTTAGTGCAATACTCACACTTTTGTGGATGGAGAGAGCTCCACCACACTTGCTATCCACCCATATTTACCTATGCAAAGAAATTAAATCACTGCTGGACCAATGCTCCTCCATAACCCGACACACGGAATGGCAGGAGAAGGATGTCGTGTTGCAGCTGGCCTGTCCTTGGCTCCTGTCTTCTTGTCCATTTAAAAGCAGTAGCCTCAGTGTAGCAGCAAGGTTGGGAAAAAAATGAATTAATTCAGCTTGGAGAAACAATAGAAGAGGAAGGCAGTAAGGCAAAGAGGCACATGAAGGATCTCAAGAGCAGAAGACAGTAATATTTCCAGGGATTTATGTGGCACTAAAAGGGATGTATTATGGCAAGTAGATGAAAGGACATATTATAGTGCCATATTTGATGCATGGCCACATAATCACACTAAAGTGAATTTTGAATAAGAATGGAAGAAGATTCCTGTAGTCGACTGGAACTACAGGGAGAATTTAAATAGTAGACCTAATAATCTGAGGAGGAGCAGCTTTCCGTGGTGACATGGGGTTAACACTGGCACTCCCGAGAAAGAAAGCTGCAGAAAATGCAACGGCATCAGTGGTCAGGATTTCTTTTTTTTTTCCTATTTTTTCCTTTTTTTTTTCCATTTTTTTATGGTAGGTTAAGTGAATAAAATCTCCAGCCCAGCTGCACTTCATGGCATGACTGTGCCAACGCTGGATCCTGGCGTGCCATTTTCTGCATGGAAAGAGAATATTTTCTCCACTGCAGTGGAAAGCAGCACCACTTTCTGCAGGACCTGGCCCCTCTTTGGAGACCTCCTGGCCCAAGGGAACCAGGTGTGTTCTCAGGCCCCATTTGGGATTCCCAAAGGAGGCCAAAACCTCGGAGGAAAATGCCAGAACTTCATTGGTTTCACCTGCGCTGTCCTCAAATCGATGCCAAACCCTGAGTTTTGCATGATTAACCATTCCCTGGGCCGGCTTCCCTGGAAAGGCTTGTGAAGCAGAGCAGACCTTGGCAAAAAGCGCTCCAAGTCTCGCCTTTGTAACAAAGCTCAAAACTGGGGAATTTGGGGTTGTTCACGTCAAACATTTCAAACAGTTCCAGTGACATCTAGTGGGGAGGAAAACCCCTGTGAATGGCTCCAGCCTTACGGAAAAATCCCATTATCCTTTATTTTCTTTTAACCCACTGGGCAATAGTTTCCTATTGAAAAAGCTCAGCTGTGCTTTGTGCGCCATACACCCTGATTGAAAAATAGCTTCAGAGTCCACTGAGAATTTTTCATTTCTGGAAACATTTCATATAGTAAGGACCATTTGGAATTTTCTCTGGGACATTCCACTATATCTAAAATAAACTCATGGAAGAAGGTCACAAAGTCTTAAGAAAAAAAAAAAAGAATGAAACCCTAAATTACTCAGTAAACAAAAGCAACAAAGAATCGCAGTCCAACACATGCAATCCCATCCAATGTAAATGTAACTAAATATAGATGAAGTGATGTAAAATTAGACTGGAAGCAGATCCAGATTATCTTTCTCCCACTGCCTTCTCATGCTTCCTCCTCCGCACCTCAAGGACGTGATTTCCTACTGAACAGGCTCCTGATGTGAAGGAGATCTGCAGATCCCAACCACCCCTGCATTGGGGTGCATGGAAAAAAATGTTCCTTTTATTTCACTTAGAATGAGCCCAATCCCCTGAGAAGCGTCCTGCTCATAAATGCCCTCAGATGCTTTTATTCCCTCATCTTGATGTGGTCCTGGCCGTGTTATTCTTGTTTAAATAATGTGGTCACTGTAGATGTAGGAGACACTTCTGCGAAGCAGGTGCATCCACAAGGCTCATCCACAGGTTCATTGTCACAGGTCCAGCACTGCACTAATAAATAATTTACTAATGATATCAGAGAGGGGGTAACACAATGATTTTCAGATTCATGGGACTCAGCTTACTCTAAATTTTCAAAATCCATTCCAGGAAAATAAATGCAGCCTTTCCTCCCAGTGGGGCTCTGGGCGCTGCTCTCCTGACCTGTCACTGAAGGATTCCCAGCAGACCCACAAGTATCAGAAATAAGAAAGAATGCTTATATTTTTTGAAGCTTGCCCAACCAATGTAAGCTGTTGAGGTTTGCAAAATTTTTCTGAAAATTTCACAAGAACTTGGTTTCTCCCAAGTTCCCAGCTCTGCCTTTCCTCTTGGCTGGAGTCTGGACCTACACCCACAAAGACACATTAAAAAAAAGTATTAGGAACATTGCTAGGTCTGAGTGTTTTTAAAAGTTTTGAACTTATTTTGCAACCAAGGCTGGACACAGGCTTGAGGAGTCATGTTCCTGTGACAAGGGCGGCTGTGTTTCGGCAGAGAAAGTGCAATGAGTCACCGCTTTGCTTTTGCTCTCATTTTTTGTTTTCCTCAATCCAAAAAAGAAAATAATAATCTAGACTGAAACACACAAGATTTGCTCTTTGTGGATGGGAAAGGCAGAAAAGGGCCATTCCCAGGTCTTGCAACAGAGCCTGTGTGTGAATGCAAACACTTCGCTCCAGCGTCCGTCTGTCCATCATGCAATAAATTGACCCATGTCCTGCAAAGGTAAATGAAAAGCTGATTTTTTGCACCATGTGGAGCTTCCTTCTTATTTTCAGATGACAGAGGCAGTTCAAATTCATTTCAATACTTTTACAAACGTTTTCTTTTCCAACACGGATGGTTGCTCTAGAGGCTGCAGGGACTCCAGCCTCCCACCCTACTTGCTAAGGGATTTGCTGAAGATGTGCAGAAAACTTTGAAAAATTCCAGCCTTACTAATCCCCACTTCATCACAGCGCATGAACTCAGAATTAATTCATGTTTGCAAACCAACTGAGATACATGGAGAGAAACAAAAACAATTATTAGGTTCTATTTTTACTTCCTCAAAAGTTCTTGGAAAAGAGATCCTGTTGGTTTTCATTCTGGAATGGCTATTAGGTATTCTACTTGTGCAGTAGTGCAAAATGCCCTGAAAACGCACAAACCTCGGGGTTTTTTTCCCATGAAAATGCCTTCCCCTTCACCCTCTCTTGTGCTTGCGAAGGTGTTGGGGCTGCAGGGCGATTTTGGCTTCGCAGCAACCCCTTTTCCTGGGCTGAACCTTCTGCGCTTGCAGTGTCGGCCACAACTGGAGAGACCGGAGAGAAAGGGAGGTCAGGTGGGGTGCCTTGGGAGAAAATCAGAGGGAATTGCTATAAAATATGTGCAGTTAAGTGAGAAAATCAGCATCTGCTAGCTGTTTGTTTTCCTACATTTTTTTTTATACTGGAACGGGAGGAAATATGAGCATGTCGCTTCCCGTTTTGCTGCAAATCTGGAGGGAGCAAGTGAGGAGGAGGAGGAAGGCGGGAGCTGGGCGAAGGCCCAGGAGAGGCCAGCAGGGACAAGGGGAGCGGCGGCCCCACCGCCGCGCCGGCGATGCCTTCCATCCCGCGGAAGATAAATTAGGTAAAGAGAGAAACACACCACCTTTCCACTTTGCCATCAGCCTCGCTTACCGAGCTCTTCCATTAAAAGTTCCCGCCGCTTCCAAGTGAAGGAAGGAGTAATGGGAATTGTCACGGACATTAATGGCAGCAATAGCCAGCTTCCCGCGCCGCCGCCGCGCCGGGCGGCAGCAGCCAAGGGTCACGTTTTGTTAGTTTTCTCATTCGCCTTGTGGACATACGAGCGGGAAGAGTTTGTGAGATGCTGACCTTAAAAAAAAATAATAAAAAACAATAAAAAAAAAAAAAAAAGGAGGGGGCCGGTGTGGTGTGGTTCCCCCCCATGCCCTCCCGTGCTGCAGGATGGTGCAGAGGTTTTGGGTGTTTTGATGAGGGAATGGCAGAAGTTGTCCTTAAAGCGTCTGGGAGCAGGGACTTTGACCAAATTTGCAGAAACTTGGAGGAAATGGAGAGAACACTTAAATTTACACCATGCCAGGAGGTTTGCCCCTGTTCTGGTGTGAGCTGACTTCTGCTTGCTGGGTTTGCACCGCGAGCATCAGCGGGAGGAAGGCTGCGGTCTTCATCGTGGCCATGGTCCTTTTGGGGAGAGCACCGCATTCCCACGCGAGCCGGACCCCATCCTGCCTGGCTGGCTTTGGCGTGCAATAAATCCATAAAACCAGCCCGGGGGCGGCTGCCCTGCGCTCCCCACGGACATCCCAGCCGCCTCCAGCCCCCCGGGGTCCCGCAGTGACATGCAAGGACTCAGATGAGCACTGGAGCAAAGGACCTGGCTCACGGTAACCCCCAAAGCCAGAAGTCTTTGTGCAGGTGCCTGGGTGAGCACAGGTATCGCCCTGGCCCCTGCAGCCCACGGGGCGATCACGGGGACAGCCACATCCCCCCGGGCACCACGGGGTCCTCTCCTCTCGCCCCACTCGAGATGCTCCGCCGGGCTCTGAATAAATAAATCCTCAAGCGGGCTCTGATCCGTGTCAGTCTCCGGATTGTCCGGCCACCAGAGACGCTACCTTTGCTTTTCATGCTGAACCATACTGAGTGCAGACACGCAAAAATGATGTCAAAGAGGTAAAACAAAGAGTATTGTATTTGGCCTATCTTGCAAAAAATTATGCATTGAAAAAGAATACGGCAGAAGTAGAGCAAGTACAAAACACACAGGGAAGTGTCTTGTTGCTTCTCCGAGACAAAGGCAGACAAAATTAATCAGTGATGATTTGTGTGCCAGAAAATACACGCTTCTGCCTATTTGTGGCAGATTATTGCCAAGGAAATAGTTCCTCAGTATCCCAGGCACATTCCTGACCTGTATATTATGAAGTTATTTCTGCTTTGTGATTTGTAACCTGCAAAACGCCCGTGATCTTAATAAATGAGAGCTTGTTGCCTGCTGAAATCCACTGTATTTCATCTTTTGCTTTCCTCCTTTGGCAGCGCTGTTATTTAGGCTGAGTTAACATTAGTATTCTCCCCGAGCAGATACAGTTCGGCGGATTCAATATCATCGCTGCGAGTGAGCACCCTTAGGACACGGTGACACCATCGGTATGACATACGAGCACGGGTGGAGGCATCGCCGGGGGCGCTGTGGAAAACCCTTAGGATTTCCCAACCCGTGCACTTATGCACTTTTTGTTTCCTCTCTTTCTTTTTTTCTTTTTTTTAATTGTTTAATCAAGCCCCTAAAACTGGAGAGCAGTGAATGCTGCAACTTGCCCTCCCTTTTAGGGGTTGGGGCAGTTTCACACGGGTACAGACCCTCCCCACTCCACTTTTGGGTCCTTTGCACAATTTGGGCTATTTCATCCCATTTGGGCTCGCGTTGTTTCTGTCGGAAGGGCACACACGGCAATTCCAGAGGGAATAAAATATGGAGGGGCGTGTGCAGGGTCTCGCTCACCCCCAAATCCCTCAGAGCAATTCCAGCCCTGGAATTGTACGGAGAAAGCCAGACATCCCCTCAAACGGTTTTATGAGTGCACATGGCGAAACTGCAGCAACACACAACGGCGGGTGAATAAAATGGAAATTAGTGCTCGTTGTGTTCACCTGTAAGTTTTTCTTTAAAGCCAGTGATTGCATCTGAAACCTGCAATTCTCAACAAAAAGAGAAAAGTTCAGTGCTGATTGCTGGATATTTGGACCTCCCAGTGCAAACATTAACTGGCTGAGAGGCACTCTGGAATGTAATGAAGGAAACAATACCGGGAAAGGAGCCAAAAGCAGAAACACTGGCGCCGGGAACCTAGGGATTTGCCTCCTAGTAATAGGAGCTGAACAAGGCCCAGCACTTCTGTTAGGCTGGAAATGACATACTGTGATCCTTGACTTAGCCAAAGGGATTTTAAATGGAGGAAAGAGCTGGCAAGACAAAATCTCCTGCACTTCTCACAGTGTTTTCTAAAACAAGCAAAGGAAATAGGGAGAAAGGGCTGCAGTCCCCTGCATTTGATCCAGCTAAGGCGAGAGGGGAAGCGTTTTAAGGGCTGTTATTATTTTCCTTTGTGCGTTGCGGCGTGTCCCGCCACCCAGGACGGACACCCCGGGTCGCGCCCGGCCCCGCGCGCCCGCGACAGCTGCAGAAATCGCGCGGCTGAAGTTCAATTCCCAGGAGCGGGAATGCTGCACCGGCGCCACTCACTCCGCTCAGAATTGTTAAAAAAAAGAAGATATACGCGCACACACACACACACATATATATATATACATATTTTTTTTCTTTTTCTTGCAACAAAGGCGAATCCCCCTTCTTTCCTGGTGTCCTTGGACTGTCATCTCCAACCTTTTGAAACTGTATCTGATTATCCGCGTGGCAATTAATCATAATTAAGCAGGCTTGAGATTTGGAAAGGTACAAAGAAGGTGGCTATAGATCTGGCTTTTGTCCTGAGTAACCTCTTTTATTTTTTTTCTCCCGCTTTCCATTTTTTTGGCTGCTGAACCCTGTGTTTGGAGCCATGAGAGGCAGCACTGAAAAACTGCAGAGAAGAAAAAAAAAAAAAAAAAAAAAAAAAGGAGTGTGGGAGAGAAAGAAGCAGGGAAAAAAAAAAAAGAAAAAAAGGTATTTTGAGATCAGAGCCACAAGCATCCCGGTTGCTCTTTCTTTCTCTTTTTGGACATCATAGTCCCTAGAAACTAAGTTGCAGCGAACTTGGAAGCCGCTTGCTTCCAAGAGGAAGCTAGGTAACAAATTACCTCCCTAATGCCAAGTGATTTGGACCCATTCTTACCAAGCAGATTTTTTCAATTTATTACAGGAAAACATTCAATCATTATACGCTGGCACTCTCTCCGGGGCACATGGAATACCATTCCGCCCACTCCGCCCACATCCAGTTTTTAAAGGCTTAGTAAGCCCAGAATGGCTTCTTATTAAATGTTTTATATATTTATAATTAAAACGCCGGGCTGGCATTAGAATCATTTTAACAGATGTAACCTGACCCCGGCTTTCTCTGCCCAGGGTTGGGCTGGGGAACAATGGGGCCTTTAACTCGGCCGTTCTGCTCGGGTTTCTCTTTGCACATGGGTCCAATTTGTCCCATTTATGATTAGGTTTAAGTAAGTTGATGTGCTATTTATTTAGGAGAATTGCCATTTCGGGCTATTACCATATTCCCCTACAATATACGTTACAGTGTGGTCCGTGCCTGGGCCGTGCGTTATTAGGGTATGGCAGGACCGAATATGGTCCCAATTCACCCAAACAACAACAACTGCCTCGACGCAGGCACTAAGTGATTTACTGCAGCCCTTTACACTGGAATTAATGTACATGCTGCTTGCAGAAGCCAACCCCCCTCGTCGCCCCCAGCCTGAAGGCTCATGAGGACCATGTGCTGCCCTGCAAAGGGGCTAAGACATCCATGTAAGTGATTTATGCATCAAGTATGAACCCTGCGTGGGGAAATCTGAAGGGATTAGGTCTGCTTTCTTGCAAAAAATGCCCAAAATACGGCCAAGAGTGGCCGGATCAGGCCCCGTGCCAGTCAGCACTGTTATCTTTAACAGCAATGCTCAAAATTCATCAAAATTGTGTCCTGCAGCCTGCTAGAGCAGCTAGCTCTCTGCTCATGGCCAACAGCTGGAATTCCCATAATAATAAATTAATAACCACAGTGCTGGCGTCTTCCAAAGGCTGCAATAAAACCACGGCATCCCTAGCTCGCTCTGCAGCACCATTTCCGATTTTCTTGGATGTAGCCAAACACTGAGTTCCTCCCTGGGAAAGGTGCAGGAGGATCCTCACCTTCCTTCTACAAGACGAACCCTGCACCGGTGAAGGAGATGGGGTATTTTCACACCAACTTTACCCCGGGTTTGCTCTTCATTTCACAATATGCCTATACGCAGTGTGCATTGGTCCGACATCCCGAAGATTTCTCACTTTTTGAACTAACATTGTGTCCTGTTGCCCTGAGAAACATGTAGGTATGGACATTGCTCACTCTCGACTTGAAGATGCCATCTGCATTGCTCACCTTTTGGCTACTGGACCATTGCAAGCCAACCTCAAACCTATGAATGGAAATGAAATCTCAACTCACTCCTTGGCTACCTTGGCTAGCAGCCACCATCCAAGGGGAAAACTCTTTGTGCTTGAACATGGCAACCTGGCACCCCAGCACCCTGAGATGAGCCTAGCCCATAGCATCTGGGGCTACTTTTGGAGCTATTTGTACCTGTTGGAGAAGTGCTTAATCCTTGGGGCACCACCAGCCCTATCCTGGACAAAACTTGGGATCTTAGACCTGAAACTCTATTCTGAGACTTGAACTCTATTTTTTTTTCCTTCTTCTTTTTTCCTCTTTTCTGCTCCGCTCTAGGTTTTGCTTGAGTCCTCATCCCATCTGCCCCTGCTGACACTGGTTGTTCCTCTCAGGCCCACAAAAGGAGACTGAAATCTTGTTTGGCTTCACTTGGCTGTCCTGGATCTGCTCAGCTCTGCCTGGCATTGAAGCCATGGAGCATCCACTGCTTCCTCGAGGTGACCACCCACCTGGTGCTCCCTGGGCCTGCACAGCAGCTGAAGGACATCCAGGCTCCAGACCTCTGTCTTCTCCATCGGCATCTGGTGCGTGGGGTCCCAGCGGGATGCAGCGCGTGCCGGGCCTGGAAAGTCACCCGGCTGCTAAATCACGGCTAGACCTGGCTCAATTTACACTTCCATGTTGCATGATCTGTCCTGAGAGTAACCTGTTAATAAATTAAACTGAGCCCCAAAAGAGGTTAGAAAATGAAGTTAAATGCTTCGCCATCTGGGACTCGACCACGGCTAGATTCAATATTTAGAGCGATAGGAAGGCAAAAAGCAATTGCAGCCTTCTATTTACCGCTCCTTACTCACAGAGATAACTTGATGATGTAGCAACTTCACTTTTATTTACTCAAGGCGTTAAGCTGGGTATTACTTAGCCTTCTCCAGCAAATCAGTGCTGGCAAATGCAAGGTTTAAAAGAGCCTGCCCACAGCCTCCGAGTCTGGACTGGCGTTTTTGGAAGTGAAATGCAATCGATGCTGACTCGTGCAAAGCTGCGAACCACCGCGAGCCCGAGGTGCAACCTGCTGCAGCGCCGCACGCCGGGAACCCGCTTCCAAAGAGCCACTCCCGGCAGGATAAATCCCTGTTTATTCGCCGCTTGACTTCAGGTGCCTTTGACCAGGATCTCTGGAGGGAACGACTTCCAGGCTCTGACTGCCCGGTGATAAACCCCTCTTTGGAGAATTGCCCTAATTGCATCTGCATAATATAAACCGGCCTAAAAAAAAAAAAAAAAAAAAAAAGAAAAAAAGAGCATTACTTTATATTAGACAGGAGAATTGAGCCTAGATATCCATAAAGGTGCTGGTGGCCTATGCGGAGCCTGTGGGATCGTCCCTGGCGCTGCCGTGGGGGAGATTTTGGCCCTTTGGGGAGCGCTGGCCTTGGTGCCTCAGCCCCTGGGTGTTCTGCACTTCCCTTGTCCCCGTGCTGCTCCCAGCACCGCGGAGCGCCCGCATCCGCACGGCTCCAGGACTCCTTCCAGCTCGTTTGGAATTCACCCTTGGAGCGCAATGCCGGCGCGGAGCCCCATCGTGTGCAGCCACGAGGACTTGGGAAAACCTGCTTGGCAAGCGAACCCTGCCTTTTTCCTCCTCCTTTTGTTGATTTGTTTATTTATTTAAACCCCTAAAATGACTAAGGTCATGAATCTTGCCTGAGTTTGATCAAAATCCAATAAGGATTTTTAAAGCAAAGAGGGAAATATCAGGGTAACAATTATAAAAAAAAAAAAAAAAGAGAGAGAGAGAGAGAGAGAAAGAAACCATGGTTATTTATTTATCTATTCATTTTCAATGATGCCACGGACTTCTTCCTCGATGGCTTCGCTTGTCATCGCCCCGGCGCAGCAGCTGGCGCACGTGCCTCTGCAGGAGCCTTCCCTTTGCATCAGGAAAAGGGACTCGGATTTTTTGTACTTTTTTGTTTTCCTTTTTTCTTTCTTTTTTTTTTTTTCCCTGCAAAATGCCAAGCAGGCGCAGCCGGAGCTCCCCCGCCGGGGGAATTGGGCTTCTTCCCCAGCTCCATTGCACAGACCGTGCTCCTGGCACACCCTCCTGGCACATCTATTTTCATGTTTGCTGCCTTTGCCTAATTATTTTTTTTCAAATTTCTCCCAAGATTTGTGCACCGTCCCCGACCTAGCTGGCTAGGGTAGGGTCCCCACCTGGGTTTAGCTCTTGGCTTCTCCTCCAAGAGCCTGGCCTAGGGTCTCAGAGCCACCTGGGTTTTCCTTCCCTAGTCTTTCCCTTGTGCGCAAGGACACTGCGGGCCAAAACTTCCCAATCTCACATGGGAAAAGACAAGAAGGGAATCCAATCGGAAGGGTCGTTATCAGGAATGCAGAAGGAGATGAGATAGTCTTTTGATTCTTAAAGAGCAGCCAAGGTTCAGGTTCCCTATCTCAACGGAAGGGCTAATTTGATCTGTTTTAGCTGGGTGCTCATTAGATATCAAGGCAAAGAAGAAGGGATGCTCTCAGCTCTAGAAAGGTGGACGTGTAAATGGGTGAGTTTTGTAGCTCCCAAATGTCTGGTCCACTGGAGAAGACCTCATCATGGGCATCAGTTCATATAAAAATGAATATATATATATAAATGAATATGTATAAATGATGTATAAATGTAAATGCTGCTGTCCCACCAGTAATTTATTGCAATGCAGGTCAAACCTGTCCTGATGAGTGTCCCTCTGCCTCAGGGTGGGGAAGGCTGGTGCCCTGCTCCGAAGGCTGGGTCCCTCAGCAGTGGTGCGTGCGGGAAACCAGCATGGTAACAACACACATCAGCTCCCAGAAATTAAAAATAAATGAAGGAAGTGGCCCTGAGAAATCCAAAGGAAGGGCATCTCGGTGAGGGCGGATTGGGCATCTGTGCAGCAACAGATTTTATTTATTTCCTGGCTTTCTAAAGCTGGCTGAATTTCTCCTAAAATGGAGCATCTCCCAGGCTCCCTGGAGACACAGCCTGGCCAGGCTCAAGGAAGGGATAAATCCAGGTAAAATGCTGCCGTCACAGGAGCCAGTGCCGGCTTTTCACATGGGAAACGCTGGGCCCGGAGTGGTCAAGCTCGTTATTTGCCTGGTTCAAGAGCGGGATGCTTTAAGGCGCCGAATGAGCTCTGCTCCTCACTCACATTATCAAAGGGCCCAGTATTCCTACTGATATTTAATACATCTCATGCCCATCTTTTAATGCAGACATTGAAGTATACTACATCCTTAAAAAAAAAAAAAACTGGTTTTGACTGTTAATTTAGCTGCCTGCAAATGGTGCCGGTTGTGGTTCTCTGTTTGTGTGCTTGCTGGGGCCTGGGGCAGCAACGAGCAGCGTTTGCAGCGCTGCTGTTTGCAGCACCCTTTGCAAACGCTGACCCCGAGGACGGCAGTGACGAAAGCAAATCGCTGCACAAGCAGCCCATGAATAACCAGGGAGCTGCCCGAACTTGGGAAACGAAGAGACCATTTCAGTCCTCAGTTTTCATTAAACCAGGGCTTGCAGAGAGCAGATATAATGGCATTTCTTTTCTCTTCAAAGGCTACGGGTTACCCAGAGTAATTTGTATATTACTTTTTTTCCCTCCGCAAGTCCAAAGCAGTTCCCTCAATGGAAAACATTACATAGTAGGGGTCACTCCGCAAGTGTTTCACATTAGGGCAAAAATTGCATCCATGTACCAGGATGTTTAAGCACCTACAAAGTTGTCGCCAACCATCTGCACTGCTGGTAACACTAAATCAGACGGGTACATACGAAAAGCCTACGTAATTTATCTGTCAGGCGGTATTTCATTTAAAACATATTTCTGTGAAATATAAAATACTAGAGGCACCCCCTTTTCCCAGCTGAGTTTGATGCTCTCCATTTCCAACCGGGCAAAACTGTCTTTTTAATGGAGCAAGGAAATCGCTGCGTGCCCGGGCTCTGCCAAGGGGGCTGATCTGCCCTTGGAGGGGCTCCCATCTGCATTTTGCTAATTCCCCAAAGCAGTTGGGGCTCCCACATCCCAGGTGTCACATCCCAGGTGAAGCCACAATGCCATTCCCTAGCCCTGGAGGGAAAGCTGGGTGAGCTTTACGGAGCTTGAGGTTAATCCGAGCCTCCGATTTATGCTAGGAAGCCGCCTAAGTCTGGAAATACCTTGCACCGTGTTTTATCAGTTCCCGTGATCTCAGAGACTTACTCTCCATGTAGATGACAGCACCAGCATGGGCACTTCTAAGAGTTCGTGATCCAAATTGCCCGTGCAGAAAAAAAATCAGAAAAAAAAAATCAGAAAAAAAATCCTGCCCTATGCATTGCAGTCTGTACGGTGCAGCGTTAATAGCCCATTTGCAGTAAGCGGCCGCAAGATGCTGCTTGCAGCGGGAGGCACAACGTTGCTGTCTGGTTTTGCAGGTCCTGCAGCTGATTAACGGCGTCCGCACAGGGGGGCTTCCTCCGGCAGCAGACACGACATGTGCAGGTTCCCTCTGCGCCCGCCACAAAAATAAGGCTGTTTAGGGCAAAATATGTGAAGAAAAAAGCCCAAATAATGCAAGGAGTTGGAGAAACACCACATCTGTGTGCTGCAAAGGCAACTACAGTCATCAGAGCTGCTAAGGGTTTTACATCGAGCAGCTTCTGCTTGTGTCACAAGACAATGTAAATCCACGGATTTGAAGAAAACTGTTGTTGAAAATTGATTTCACAGTAACAAGAATTTCACAGTAATTTGTTGCTTACGTATATATGTCCATATGGACGTATATGTCCAGGACAGGACACCAAACCTTAAAATATCTCAGACCTGAACAGTGCCTGTGCTTATGAAGTTCATATGCAGCAGCAGCAAAGTTAATGGAAATAAAAGATGCCCAAATTCAATATATTGCCACCCATCTAGCAGAAATAATTATTTGGGAAGATGCAGCCCACCAGCCAGGAAGGATAAAGGAAACGACAACCTGCAAAGAGGGAAGTTTCTGGGAAACACACTCCAAAAGGGAAGCCAAAACCAAGCGCTGGCTTACACTGTTGGCCTAACTTTTAAACCAGTTTGTAATTGCATGGAGAGCCCTCTGCATCCCTTCCGATTACATCCCTCTCTCACACTCAGAACCACAGCATCTCAACATCTTATTAATACAAGCTGTTTTGGAAAATAAAACTCCTCTGGAATATATGAGGATTAACGCTATATATAGACCATAATGGCTTAAAAGAGATTGTTATGGTCTATTGTGCAAATACATATTTACTAGAGCTTTTGAAATACAGATCATGAAAATATGTATTCAGGGACTTTTAAAAATGCAGATTATTGACCTGACAGATCATAAAGGCTCCTTTGAAACCATTCTGGGTTACGGTATCATGTAAATACTTATTTAGGCAATTTTTAAAAATCTTTACTAGTACGCTCAGTGAAAATCCTCATGAAAACAAATGCTTTGCTCACATGACAGCCAGGGCGATTGGGAGAGAAGAAACGCTCGCTCCTCCCACAAAAATTGGATTGCTCCGTGCCTGTGGATCCTGGCCCGGGCTTTTCCTGGATAAAACACCAGCATTCAGGGCAATAGCAGCTGCCCCAGCACTGCAACACAAATGCAGCAGGTTGTGGGAACTGCAAATTAGTGCTTTGATGCTGCTGTGGGAAAGAAAATAAATAAATAAAATCAAAGTGTTCAAAGTGAGAAAATGTGTAGGCAGAGCATCTACCATAGCACTGGAAGCCTTTGCCCTGGACATATTTTATATCAGAGCAGAGAAGCAAGTGCATGGCTGAAACTTCATCCCGTATGGTCCACGTGCATCCCAAGCTGGGTCCGGAGGTCTCCCATCTCCTGCAGAACCAGGTGACTGGAGCAGGTCTCTCCAGCAATGCAAAGGGCAGGTGTGATTAGCAAGTTGCTTTGGTGCCAGCTGGTGAACTTGCCTTCCTGCAGACCTCTTATCAGGCAATCTTGCATCAAAAAAACAATGGCATTTGCTGCTTTGCAATCTGACGTATCACTAGGAAATCAGCAAGGACTCTTTGTGCACGTGGGCCGGCAGTGCCGGGGCTCTTATATTTTGTTACGTGCTGTAATAGCCCAGTCTTCCAAGAATTTGTGCATGTGTGCGGAGCGGGCCGTGCCAGGTGATTGCAATATTCCTGGAGCACAGACACCGCCTTGATGAATAGTGGTGTAAATGCTCCAGCAACTCTGCACATAAATGTGTCAGCTCCGGTCTGCATAATGGAGAGAGGTCCTTTCATGGACTGGATAAAAGCGGGTTTATGAATCATGGAAAAACATGCTTCCCGTGGAAAAAAAAAAAAAAATGCATGTTATGTGAATTTTCTTCAGAAAGGCCTCAAAAAAACAAATAAACCCTCCGTGCCCACCCCAACAAAAAAAAAAATCCCACCTGGAATATGGCCAAAGTATTTTAGTGCTCTTTTATCATTCTCATGGCTGAAGAGAACTGTTCATGGCGATTAACAAGAATGGGGGATTTGGGTTTTTTTTTTTTTTTTTTTGAGACACAAATACAAACAAAAGGTTGTAAATTTAATTTTCATTAGGGTAGAATTACTGTTCTATTGCTACGAGCAGGAATACGCATCAACAAAAACTCGTTGTTACTTCTCTCTGCAGATCTGGCTTCTATTTTCCTCGGCTAGAGGAAGGTTTGACTTAACGTTCACTATTCAACAAGGCACCATAAAATCTCCCGCAAGAAAATTTACTGTAGTTATACAGTAAATCACAGAAGGGGCATGTGAGCTCATTTACCAAATACAGGCCGATTCCCTTGTAGCAGTGACAATTAAGCGACGTGCCTCACGTCCCCCTCTCTTTTTTCATGTGGTTTGATGGCATTTAGACGAGTTAGGCAGTGCAAATATCTCACAGTGTTATAGACACAGCTGAGGAGGGGAAAAATAAACTTTGGGCAGAAATTTGCCCAAATGGTTTTCAGTAATTATTTATTTTATTTTATTTTATTTTATTTTTTTTTAGGGAAAGTTCTTACATCACTTGCTTTCTATGGGAGTTTCCTGGGCTGATTCCCGCTGCTGGGAGAGCCGCGTGCCGCGGGTGCCGAGGCCGCAGCAGACATTTTCCACGCTGCAAAACTTGGCTTTGGCAAGCTGCAGGCAGACATTATCAGCAACCCCAGCGCTCGCCGCCGTTACCCCCCGGAAAACGCCGGGGTTTTTGCTTTCGAGTGCCCGAGCCAGCTCGGAGGTGGCTCCTGACAGGCGTGCGGCGGGAGAGCACGGAGCGGCGCGGTGGGGATGCGGGCCCCGGCACCCGCGCTGCTCCTCGCCTTCCCTTTTGATCTTCCCTCCTTCATCTCGCCGGGATAAGCCGAGGCGGACCCTTACGGAGTGGATATATAGATTTCATTGAGGCAGGAGAAGGAGAAATTCCTAACAATGTCATTAGGCTATCTCAAGAAAAAAAAAAAAAAAAAAAAGGTTAAATACTCTTTATTTTGGGGTCTTATTCTACTCTGGATGAACAGTTCCCCTCTCGTTAGGTTCAATGGAACAGAATCAGTCCCTTACATCTGAAATACAAAAAAAAACTTTTACAGGAGAGATAAAAAAGCAAAATAAATTAACTTTTAATCTTGGGAATAGAAGAAAAAGCACTAAAGGCGATGGGTGGGTTCCAGTTACAGTGGGAGCTACAGGGCCGAGGCCTGAGCATCTCAGAAAGGGGGGAATTTGCAGATATTTGAGGGGCAGCTGTGCTGTAGGTGCCGCTTATAGACATCCCAGAGTAGTTTTTCTTCCCACCAGTCTCTCATCTAACAATTCCAAGCTCCTGAACTTGTCTTTTATTGCTACAATTCCACCTATAATGGTTTAAAAACGTGTTTTCTGCCCGGAGCTGCAGAGCCAAGAAGCCGAAGGTCTGTGATTTGGGATCACAATGGCTCAGCATTCTTTTCCAAGGCTCTGCATACAGAAATACAACATAACTTTTCCTGCCACTCTGAATATTCCCCTTCATCAGCTAATTAGTGGCATCTTTGTCTATATATATATAAAAATACATATATATATACACACACATACATACATGTATATGCACTTTAGCATATACAGCGTAATTCCCCTTGCCAAGCCTGGCCTCCAGTGTGTCCAGTTTCCTTGCGCTCCAGATATCTGATAACCTTGGGGTTTTCACTCGGTGCAAAGGAACCCCTGAAAATAATAAAGGTATTTTGTGAAATACTGCTTAGTCTCTGGGATAAACCTGGAGCACTGACTTGTATAGCTAGAGGCTTATTTTTAGATCCTCCGGAGAATATGTGTGAAAAAGGAGAGAGGGAAGGAGAGAGAAAGGGAAAGAACAATTTAAATCATCATAACTTCATAAAGCAGATTTTTTTTTCCCTAAGATTATTTGATAAAATGGAGCTGAAAATATATTTAATATCAAAATCAGTTTATTGAGATTTTAAAACCTTTACGTAAAAAGAGAAAAAAAAAAATGTTTGCTTTGTGTTAGCTCCTCCAAGAGGCCAAAACTGAAAAAAAAAAAAAAATTAATGAATGTGACTATTTTCATGAAATTAGCAGTGCAGAATAATTCCCTTTTCTCCACGGAGGACCTGGGAGGCCTGTATCTGGGAGTGCTGGAGGTCAAAGGATGGGGTTTGTCCCACCAGTGTGAATGCAAATGGGAGGAAAACCAGCTAAATTCTACTTCATCCCCATTTTTCTTTTTTTCCCCTTTTTTCCTTTTTCATTCCTCCTTTTTTCTTTTATCTTTGCAGAAAGGTGAGGCCTTTTCTGAAGGGCTGGGAGGGGAGCGGGCAGGGTGGGAAAGGAAGTATATTTTACAGCACTTTCATTACTCGAGTTGATGAGAGCTAATAAAAATTCTTAATTGAAAATAAGTACCTTAATGACAATATCATAATCAGGAGTTATATTTCCTATTTATTTCGGTGTAAAATACCTGGCTTTCGGGGCAAATCACAGCGAAAGGCTCTAAGTGGCTTGACTGAGCAGCTAACCCCTCAAAGAGGGAGAAAAGCCAATTTTAAGCGGAATCACCTGCTCTAGGTGTTTCCCAACGCCGCATTCTTTTCTGCTGTGAAAAGAGCAGCATTAGGGCAACCTCCAAATTGTTGCTGAAACTTTTCGGGTAGCTCTGCCCTGTTTTCCTTTGGCTTTTGAGCCCCGGAGTCGGCGTCGAACCAACTGCTCGTGACACGGGGACACCCCCAGTCGTTTCCTGTTATGCCTCACGCTGACTCCACGGGCTGCTGTATATTTTCCAACGCCCACTCTGCTGTCTTTGCAATCAGATTATGCCATTAGACATAGACAATGAATCACTGTAATTGTTCTAATATGACCAAACTGCCAGCGAGCGTTAACCCTTTCCTAGGGCTTGGGAGTTAATTCTTCATCGACCTCTTACATGATGCTAAAAAAAATACAGAATAAATAAAACAAGCCTTAATGCTGGAAAAGAGCATTGCCTGATACATAGCGTGACTGACTAATTGAAGCATCAGCAAAAAAATAGTAAAAAATGAAAATGTGAATGGAGGCTGCTATTGCTATTGCTATTTTTCTTTTGGATACAATGAAGAAGCAAAGCCAAGCATGGAATCTATATATCTTGCCTTAGCTCCAGTGCTATTAAAGTGCTTTCTTACATATACGTTGATGTTGATATACTGCAAAAAGTGCCTATCTATACATGGGGGTTTCCTGCTGCAAGCTCCTGTTCCCACTGAACTTTTGGGGAACAGCTTACAGTACATCAGCTCCTGTTCAATGTTCCTGTTCATTTTTGAAATGAGCAGAGGACTAATTGGAAATCCAAAGCCTGTCAGCATTGGAAATGCCTTTTTTTTGCAGTGGTCTGGAGATTTTTTGCAAATAATTTGTTTAGGTCCCACACTAACCACCATTAAATGAATGAAAGTCTCCATACAGGCACCTTCTGACATTAATTTGGGCTGGTAATGCATCAGATTAAGATTTAATGTGAAATTCTGACTTGGATAATTGAAATCTTATTACTTAAGAGGATGTTTGCAGTTTAATGTGGATAAGGAGAGTCCGATTGCCCTGCACCACCTGGGGGATCCAGCCTTGTGTGGAGATGTGGGATGAGATTGGAGCCCACATGCTCTGGATTGCAGAGCCTTCCTGGAAAAGTTCCCTTTCCAGGTCATTCTTCAAGGCAGTTCCTTGAACCAGGTGCACTAGGGATAAGCAAATCCAGAAGAGAGAGAGATGTTTGCAGGATTACGTGGTGGAAAATAAAGAAGTAAACAGCCCAGAGCACCTGAACAACCAAAGTCTGCCCATCAGCTACGGGAAAAGTATCCCCTCCTCGCCAAGGATACAAGGAAAACCTTGGAGAAAAATCTGCAAAAGATATAACAAGGAAAATGTAAAATTCCAGCAGTATGCGTGGGAAAACTCTATGTGTATAGAATACGTGTATAGCACGGAGGTGCTTCGACAGAAAATTGAATTATATGAAAGCTAAGAATTATTTATTTATTATTGGAAAAAGTAATGCTGTAATAAAAGTTTTAAATATTGAATTTAGATTAAATAAAAAAAAGAGGTGGAGGGTATTCAATAGTAAATCCTTGATAGATTAGGATGAAGCAAAAGTCCCTCATTTAAGTAATGGTCTGACACATGGATGTGGGGGAGAGCCAAAGTGTGACCTCCTGCACAGGACCTCCAGGCCAGAGCCCTCAAATTCCATATATTTTAATGAAAATTTGTATGAACAAGGTATGACTAAGGCCTGGAGAATCTAGCCCATTATATGTAATGTGCGTTTGGCTCTTTGGGGATGAAGCTGCTCTATAAATGCCAGATACAGCACCATTACTTTCACTTCAGTTTTATAACTTTGGCAAAAAAAATGTTCCTGTCGGGATGAAACTTGGCTTGCTTTCCTCAGCTTGGGAGGGAACTTTTTTTTTTCTTTATTTTTTTCCAAATCTGAGGAATCTGATTTGGATGAATTTCAGTTAATTTAATGCAAAAAAAAAAAAAAATTGAAAACATTTGATATTAAGACCTTTTTCTGAACTCCGCTCAAGACAGCTTTATCTTTTAATACCAAATTTGGCAGCCAATTTTGCTAGGCTCTTTTTTGGAAGATCTTCCAAAAAAACCATTGTCCTCTTTTTCTTGCTAACACTTCTCCCTTTTGCCTGCAGTCTGAAACTCATTCTTAAACTAGATTCCTAAATAATTTACTACTGCTAGTACATAATATACTTCTATCCTTCAGACAGAGTTACACATATAATTAAAATAATTATAATCAAAATAATTAAATAACATTTGAAAATTAGTCCCACTGTCCAGTGTTGTATTTTGTCATGTAACAGGCTCTGAGAGCACCTCATTAAGTCCCTTGGAAGCTAGTGATGGGTCGCCCTTGAGTTGTACTTGGTCCGTAACACCTGTGAAATGGAGAAAAATTCTTGCAAAACAGAGGAAGTCACCAGTTTTCTGGATTTTTGAACTCATCGTGGCATGAAAATGCATTTTGGAGAGAATATGGCATTTTAAACACCACTTCTTCCAGTCCTGAAGCACCTTTAGAAGGCAATAAACTATCCCCTGGTTGCACAGTGACAGTATGGAAGAGAAGAGTTGCTCTACAGTACACTCTGCACTGCTAATCCCGCGGTTATTGTAAGGATTTATAGTAAACACTATATTTTATGCATGCTGTGAACTTCTACCCTGCTGCAATTGGGTACAAACAACAAAAATAGAAGCAATCGTGCTGAACGTGGTAGGTTCTCCGCACCACGTCAGCCATATGAGCTGGTGTTTGACACCCACAGTGTAACCTCTGCTGAACCTCCTCTGTGATAAATTTTATAAAAATGTACATATTTATGGACTTTCATACTCCCTGCTTCTTTTATGGACTTTCATATATTGCAATACCTCAGCAGTGAAATCGAAGTTCTCTCTGGGTATAACTTCATGGAACTGTTTCAGTTAAGTGTTCAATTGATTTTGCCAGAAAAGGGAAAAGAAGTTGCACATACACATACACACACTTGTGGATTCCAGACAAAAAATTAACTTATTTAAAACCACAGATTTGCACAGAGTTTTGGAGAAGGAAAAAAAAAAAGGGATAGACAACAAAGCAAAATAGAGAAGGAAACAACTTGCAGTAGAACCCCAAGGACAAGGGCTGAGACCGAGCTCAGCAAGATGCCGAGGAGGCAACGAGGAGCCCAGGACCCTCAGATGTTTTACGTATACAAACTGTACTTCTGGTTTTTAGAAGTGGCTCTCACATAGGCTTGGATACTGCAATTTGTTTGTTGATGTAGAAAAGCTGCTGTGGGAAACCAGGATATATATCTTTTCCTTTTCCCCCTCCCCTGGACTATGCTAAGATGGAGCCTGTCCATGCACGGCTCACCCCGGCAAGGTCTGGAATGATTTATGCCAGGAACGGACCTGGACAAGTGCACGGGACGAGGGCAGGAAGCGTCGGGCTGTCCCCGTTGTGCTGGTTTCTGTACGGGGCAGCTCTGCCAGAAAAGTCCATTAAGTTCGGGTGCTTGAAAAGAGCAAAATCTCCCCAACACGACAGCGTTTTAGTGGGAGATCCTTTTACTGGAGTTCTTGAAGACTTGACTCCTTTCTCAGTGTGCTGGAAAGAGTCTGGGTCAATCTACCAATGAGCCATGTGCTCGTTTAATTTGACTGGATATTTTTCATCATTCCCAGAGCTTTGAAACACAGACACTCACAAGTTCCTCCTATCTGAGCTTTAGGCAGTTTCGAGTCCTTCTAAAGACACTTCTAGAGATCCCATCTTTGCTGATATCAGTAGTGCAGCACAGGAACAAATGCAGAAAGCAGACCAAGAGAATAGAAAAGGCTGAGCTGATCATTCTAGAAAACTTCCACTTCTCCCACCATTTTAAACACAAAAAATATCATAAAACAATGTGGATACTCACATTGATATCATCACACTCATAACAACACCAGTTTTCATTTTTGCCACATACATTTTGAAGAGGTTCATGGGGCAGATGACTGAGAACCTTTGACACGTTGAGCTGTAGCAGCATCATTACGGATGGTGGCCTTAGGAACATACCACGGTTCCTGTTTCATCCCCTACCATAACAGCTATCAGTCATGTCAACCATCCCATGGTTCCACTTCCATGGGTGTTACTGGCATGGGGACTCAGGGCAGAGCTAAAGGAGATTTTAAAGGTTCTTGGTAGGGCATCCCTAGTACTCTGGAGATGGAGCAGAGGATCACTGTCAATGTCTGGAGAAAAATGCTGAGTTTCAGGTTACGAAATCTTAATTACCTCATTGCACTGCCAAGAAAAGAAAAGTAACAAGGAGAATTCCTCCATGAAGGCCAGAAAAGTAGAACCCTACGTAGGTCTACGAGGGACTGGTGAGAGTACACAGCGCATTTTGTGAGGTGAGTGCTGGGGACAGAAAACATATGTCTGAGATACATATGAAAAGCAGCTGAGATAGGCAGATAAAAGTAAAGTGTAAAGCAAGTACCTAGGACATGGCAAGCAGTGCACCATCCATCAACAGCTGGGAACGATGATGTCCTTCTGCTGGTGCCACTTCTGACCGCGGCCGACCGTATTGATAGTGTGGAGATACAAAGGGAGCTTGTGCTGGTGGTTCAGCAAGGGCTGCTTGCAGATGGCCAGGAGATCTGGGTAAAGGGGCCAGTGTGCGTGAGGAGCAGGCACATCCTGTCTCTGTAAAAGCAAAACAAACCGGATTGTGCTTCACAAGGGGAGCAACGCGCAAGAGTTAACACTTAGAGAGAAGCCAAACAGAGGAAAGCTTTCAAACATGAAATAAAAGGCTCCTTATACTCTATCTGCCTGGATTTCCTGGTGTGTGCATGGATTGCATCTTTGGGGAAAGGAGAGTCATTTTCCTGGTTTCCTGTATAAACTTCTGTTTTATAATTAATAAAACAAAATGTGGGGGAAAGGAGGTCAATCACCACTATCACGAGGAATGAGACGTGTCTGTGATTTTCAAATTTGCTGAGTTTAGGAATCCTTTTTAGTATATAGCTGGTACTAAGGGAATATTTTTTATTCAGAGTTGAGTTGTAGAGGTCACAGTGAACTAGAGGTAGGGCTATTCAAAGTTATGTTCATGCTTATAAACTATCTCGACTGCTATAGGCTCTGATATTTTCTTTAGAGACAAAACATACCCTCACACTCACTCGCTGAATGCACTTGAGCTATCTCAGGAGCCTGGGCTTTGTTTTTCTTCTAATTTTATTTGAAACTCTTCCAAATCCTGGAAGGGTTTCAAATCAGAGATAGATCTTACCCAAGGACTCATTTTTAAAGCAACCTTGTCTAAGGGGACTTTCTCCTTTCTGGACTTAGTGTGGTAAATGTTAAGCTTGTCAGCCATCAGCATGGTAGTGCATGTTTTCTCCACCGTCTTTAAAGCCAGTTTCCAGCAGGGACCTCCACAGGCTGCCAGTTGCCCAGTGGCCACAGAAACAGATCTGTGTTTCTGCCTGACAGCTCCACCCCTGAACACTCATTAAGGACCAAAGCATGAGTGTTGGGAGGCCTTCTGCTAGCATTCTGGGAAAACTGCTTGTCAAAGGCAAAATAATGCAGAAGAAGGAAGTGAGAAGGGTTGCTTGTGGACTACAGCAGCAGTAATAACCCTCCAAAGACCTTCTTGCAAGGGACTTGAGTACAATTGGTGGTTTCCTACCTGAAAAACAGAGATGCATTGTTAGGTTCTGTGCTAAGTGTTATGTGTTGATGAGTAATGTTAAAAAGAAAGGTTTGCAGAGGCCCACATTTTTTTTGTGAAGGGAAGCAGTGACCCCCTGAAGCACTTCACCCTACAACAAGATGTATCCTATTGAAGGCTAGACTTCCTTTTTTTTTTTTTTTTTTTTTTCTAGACAAGACCTGTGAGAGTTTCTTCTCTGCTCCTGTCCAGCTGAGGCAGGTGATGGTACATGATGAGTTGCCTGTCCCTCATCCCCTGCAGATCACCATAAAGTTATGCCAAGTCAGAGCTCTCAAGAGCTGCCTTGGCTTGTCTGGGCACCACAACAGATGGATGGACAAACAAAGCCTTAGGAAGACTCCAACACGACCACTAAAGGCTGTGTCCAAGTGCCACCAACCACAGCCCAACGCTATCTTGCTTTTGCTGCAGTGCTACCATCCTTTCTTATAAGAGTGTGTACAAATATACAACAGCAGCTTATTGGCAGAGAAGGAGGGAAACAGGATGATTTAATCACAGAATCACAGAATCACAGAATATTTTAGGTTGGAAGGGACCTCTAGAGATCATCAAGTCCAACCTTCCTGCCC